>CADDXX010000679.1:264389-390376 GCA_902810485.1 Alauda arvensis
CATTCAAAGAGAGAGTAAGTGGATAAATTTTGCTTTAGAAGAAGGTTACTCAGAATCAGATAGCGTGCATATTTGAGATGTTAAATGGAAAACTCTACCAAGGATGCTGCTGTGTCGTTCTGCCAATAAAAGCCCTAATTGGTACTCAGGAAATTCTATCTTAGTTGTGAACAGTAGCATGGAAAATAGGTGTACAGAAAGAAGAACACAGGTTTTCTTCACTTCTTCAGCCTTTCCCCCCATTTATTTCCTAAGTCTTTGTATTTTTTATTCCTTGCAAAAGTTTTTTTCCACACAGGCAAAATTTTGCGGGATGGGGCAAATTTTTCCCTTAGTTTTTTCTTTGTCCCAATTTTGCTGAAAGATTTTGAGGGTTGGGTTTTTTCTTGTTTGTATGTTTGAAGTTGGCTTGTTTGTATTCATTGGTTTTGTTTTTTGGGAGGGGGCTTACTTGTTTGCTTTGGGGTTTTTGCTTGGTTTTGTTTGGCAGTTTCTTGTGCATGTTTTTGGGGGAGTTGTAAATAAGAAATCAGGTTTCTGTTTTATGATTATTCAGAAAGCTTTCTAGGTTACTTATGTAAGCCTCCAAAAGATGTTATTTGAGGGACTAATGCAGAGAAGGAGCTTCATCTACAAGCCCAAAAAGGGTTGAATCCAGACCAKTTTTCTGTCTCTCATGACYAGAAGACAGAGATYGGCCTCAGTACAGTGAAGTATACATTTCTGAGTATTTACAGACATAGAACTGGTGCTGAGAGCTGGTTGCATTGTACCTGCCACCATTCAGAGGTATTGGCTTGTAATTGCACTATTAGAGAAGTAGAGTCATTCCATAAATTGCATGAATACAAGTGGAAGAACAGGAAGATTCACCAGTGGCAATCCACAGCTGTGGCCTTGCAGATGTTGACTGCCCTGAAGGGGGAGTGACAGCTAGTGCTGGCCTGACAACAAGCACCCATCCTCCTTCATTAACACAGGTCTTTCTGGAGTATGCTCCCTCCATAGAATATTTAAATTTTCAAGGTTATAATAGTGCTCACCTTAGGAAGTGGCTTTCAGCTCTAAGGATCCAGTGGCCAGAGGAAAAGGCAGGCCAGCTGTCTGGGTTTTTCTTTCCCTACTCTCCAYGAATGGCAGGACACACTTTTTCTTCACTTCATTTCAAGTTTTGCTTCAAGATTTTCTCCTTGATACCACGAGAAACAAATCTATAGTTTTTCTTTATTTTTTTATGCATGGAAGTTAAGGTATCCAAGTTTCCAAAAAAGAAAGGACCAAAGCTCTTGGACAACCAGGACAACCAGGACACAGATCAATGAAGAAAGTTTGTCAGATCCAATAGTTCCCAATGATATCCTAATAATGAGGAAAAAAATGAGATTGCAGCTAGTTCACTGATATAAGAATGTRGGAGAGAAAAGAGGCAGGAAATGTACCTAACAGTAATGAAGACACAAGATTCTGGCCTTCTTTTTCACCCTGAAGAGAGTAAGAACACTTCCTTGGGACACGGACAAATAAAAGTTTTTAGAAATCATTTTGTACATCCGCTTAAACCACACTCATACTGATTCCACAAACCAGAAAAATTAGTCAGAGATAACATTTTCCTCGTTTTAATTCCAAATTTAAAGATCAGGAACTGATTATGAAGTTAAATATTTTTATGATCAGAAATGGGTCATTTAGAACCCAAAAGATGTATTTTGGATTTTTGCAAAGGCTTGGTATTTTTTTGGTGGTAGATCTATTTTTGTAGGGGTTTTTTTTTGTTTTTTTTTTTTTTTTTTTTGTCCAGAGGGAGATGTAGTCTGTCAGTGTGGCTAGATTTGGCACATCATCTTAATGATGCATCAAGGGACCTATAAGGTGCAYTGTACCAAAGATTTACATTCTCTATGCCTGCTGTGAATTCTCTGCTGTTTGCCCTTTGGGCATGAGATAAACAGCATTTGCTTCAGACAGTTCCTTGTAYCAGGATGCTTGTGCATTTCCCATACAGCAACTGGAAAGTTTCACAATCTTTTACTCTCTCCCTCTCTTTTGTTTTAATTGAAAATTGATCCTCATATGTTAAGCCTGCTGCCTTCTATAGACCTTAACATTTTCATGKAGAAAAGGAGAGAAAAATTTATGAGCCCAGAGTATGCACTGAATGTTTAATTACCAATTTCTTTGTGGAATTGTCTGCAGATCTGCATTCTGGCACTGAAGTTGAAGGAATGTCTTTACAGCTAGGGTGCCTTCTAATTAAATTACTTTTTGAGTGGCATTTCAAATATGGCAAAGGTTTGCCATATGGTTCCTTTAAATTCTTTAAATTTTGGGTATCTGAGTCCCATAGACTCTAGCATACAATCAAAGTTATGACCTGCCCKATCCTTAATGGCTGTATGACAGAAAAATAATTGCCTAGAATTATTTCTACTAGATTCACAGAACTAAGAGATACACAAGTGCATAACGTGTCCAGGTTTTAATAAGAGCAGCCAGTGCTACAGTAAATATGTGAAAAGCCAGGCAAGAGCACGGGTGCATGAGGAGAGGTCATGCATGCAGCAGGGAGAGACTAGACAGGAGACTTGCTGGAAGTGTTGCAAAACAGTTTAAAGCAATCTAAATACTTTAGGAAGCTTAAATCAGTGGGGGAAAAGGAAAARTAGATTTAAAAAGTGGCAGGTTATTTTTTTTATTTTGGTGGGTTTTTTTTTAGTGAGTTCTTGAAACCTTCTGAATTCAGACAGGTGTGWGAGATTTTGCATGATCAAGGGGTTTTACTGACATGTGAATAAAACTATTAACTAGTTCAGTTTTGTATCATTTTTTAAGTTATGAAGTTTAAAGGCATATATGGCCTAGATAGCACAGTACTCTTTCCTCTGGARCAAAATCCCCTTCTGTTGCTTCATTAAAACTAAAAGGATGTTTAGSTTCGATGGCTTTGCTCAAGCAGAGGATCTGACAGGTAATGGCTTTCAACCATCCCTTTCATTGTGACTTTCTGCAACGTTAGGCAGGCTTTTTCCTCTCTTTTAGCAGGGAAAGTTGTGGGGAGGAGTTTGATGGGACCTGAGAGCTTGTGTTTTGTGCTTGYTCCTGAAGGTCAGTCTGTAGCTTGCTGTGAAGGGAAGCCTGGGGGCAGAACCGGGAGCAATGCCAAGGGCAGGAGGCTCAGCTGGGCTGCTGTGGGGTCAGCTCATCCTGCCCTGCTCACTGCCAGGCCAGAGGTGTACAATGCCTGCTGACATGTGGGGAGGCTTGTAACTACTCCCAGAGATGAACTCTGCTTCACACTGACATCGTTTCTGTCCCTCAGTGCCAGCACACAGCCCTGTCAACAGCCACCACTTGACAAATGAACACATCTGCACCTGTGCTCACAAAGTGCAGCATCAGGTCAAACAGTGGAGACCATCTATTTTTAACTCTCTCCTGACGTGGTGTTCAGACTGTGGTTCTGTTCCTGAGGCCGCAAGCTGCTCCTCCTAAAAAGTTTCTTGTCTTGTTTTGTCTTTAATTCAAAAGAATGGTAGATCCTTATAAATACTAGCAAATATATTCAGATGCCTATGGTAAAATTGTGGAAAAAGGCCCTCAAACAAAATGCTTTAAACAGAAATTTATTCCCTCCTTCTTAAATGGCCTGAAATGACTAACATCATTGAAGMCTTCTAGGCTTGATGACCAGCTTGGCTTAAATGAGCTTTTGTGAGGAGATCCTCAGCATTTCTGTGAAACCATTCTGTCATTCAGTTCTAAAGCCTCAAAATAAAACCACTCACATGTACATGGGTGGTGTTCTTAGTCCTTAGTGGAAACTGCCTTCTCCTTGACACTGTTGCAGCATACAAGCTGATATATTAGAAAATTGGTTGTTTGCAGTGGCCTGCTCTTTGCAAGGAGAGATTCAGGCTTCTGCACTGGTGACTTGTGTGGATGCTWATTTGTCAAAGTGACTTAGGAATCCTTGACTACCTCAGCAAAATGAACTCAGACACCTGTTTGATACAACAGAACTCTGTCTTTCATTTACAGGTGCAATCTTTCCCTTGTGTTTTGACATCACAGAATATCTGTATTAGGCACCTAAGTTTTTAACTATTAGGAATTGATAGCCTCTAATGGTCTGGAAAAAGAACTGGAAAAGAAGGCAAGCAATAACATTACTGTCCTTTCATAAATGTGGCCTCAGCCTTTGCCAAGCCAAATTAAAAAAAAAAATAAATCCTGGGATTACCAGGAGTTCTGGACTCTTGCCACTGCTAATCTGACTCAGAAAAGACAGGTATTCAATAAAGCACAATATTTCCTTGATTTTTGACTCAGAGCTCATTTAAAAAAATTCCGTTTGATCCTCTTTGCTTCTSGTTGTTTTGTTTCTCCTTTTTAACAGCTCACACTCTGTTAGTCTCCAGACCAAAAGGAAACCACTATGATGATAGAAATCATACAGTGRGCTTACTGCAGATCAATTGAACATTTTTTTTTTCCACATAAGTACAAAATGTGTGGTCTGTTCCAAGAGATCGGTTTGGAGCTAACAGTGGGTTTTAGTCTATAATCAAGATCAGTAACTGGTGGGTACTGGTATTGTTCTAAAGAAACTTCAGTGAGAGCATTTCATCGATGAGACATAATATTATCTTTTGAGTGTCTCAGAATAACTTCTTCAATTGCCTTTTCTGGATTCCTGTGTTTCAGCCTGGCTGTGTAGAAAAACACTGACAAGGAGCAGTGCACAGAGGGTGAGGCTACCTGRTGTTTTCCCCATGTCAGTGCTTACTGTGGTGTGGAAGAAATAAKCTTGTCATGCCAGCCCACGTGGAGTATTTGCCTGAGCCATACAAATGCTAAGCTGGGATTCTTGTGCTATTGCTCTGTTATACTCAGATGCAAACAGGAATTTAAATGAGGTGAGCCTAATTCAGTCATAATGTAATGAAAAGGAAAATAATTATTTCAACAAAGTTATGCTTTCTGCATAGTTACCCTGCAAGTACAAAAAGTGCAAAGTACCCTTTGCTTAAATTTAATACATTTTAGTAAGTGTAGACTTTTTCTGAAAGCCCAAACTCACTAATTGTATTATTCATAAGTCAGCTCCCACAAGTATAAAACAACACATATTACATCAAGTAAAGTGAATCCCAAATAGAGAAGGGAATTTAGAAAAAAAAAAGTTGCACCTAACTGTGTGTGAGCTGTGAAATGTATTTTTAGATTAATTTTTTATTTCCCCTTGTCATTTCTGATCATGAGTGCATTTGTAACCATCTTGCACCCATCGCTTCTGTTCCACACAACAGGTCAGAGATGCAGACATCAATCTCATAAAATTTATTTCCACKCTATCCTCTCTCCTGCTTCCCATGCATATTATTAAAAACCTTTAATTAGGACAATAACATTTAATTGGGAAAAACCTGTCCAGAGTTTTTCTTATCATTTTTCTCTGGTAATGGCACTTTTGACTGCTTCTGAACTCCCCATCTTTCCATTTTTGCACACTGTGGGAAGTAATTGTATCATCTCATCTACTTTGGTGCATGGTCTTGTAGTACAACTAAAGACATTTCCCAGATTGCTGCTGCCAAGAGGTGTGATCTTGCTCTCACCCACCTCTTTCTGATGTGATTATCAAAACTGCACTTCCTGATGGCATAAGCATCTGATCCTTGAAGAAGCATGTTAAGAAGGCTAAATCAGAAAAAAAAAAATCACTTTTCCCTCTTCTTCCGTTTTTATTGTTTTGGGTGGGTTCAGGTCTGGCACTTCAGGAGACTGATGACACTGTCCCTGTGCACAGCAGCCAGACACCAAGCTGGCTTTGCTAAGTCACAAGCAGCACATTCAAGTGCCTGAATTATCTTGTTCTGCTCTCAACACTAAAGTGGAATTAAAAAAAAAAAAAAAAAAGTGCACTCAACTCCCAAGCACCTTTAAATATTCAAATGTTTAAATATTTAGATGACCTGAACTGCTTCTAAGAGGTTCCAATTGAGGAACAGTAGTCTGTTAATTCACATATCCATTCCTAGTGGCCTGAGCATCTTCTCTAGGTCCATAGTAATGTTTTGGTTTGGAGCACTTGTGTGGTTTTAAAACCCATTTCCTGGCAGTTCCCACTTCCAACTGCTGGTTCAGCTCAGCATGCCTTTACATCCTATGTTAATGATAATTTTTCCTTTAAATAATTCAGGTTTGATGTCTGAGACAGATCTGCTATAAAGGAGTCCATTAATTGCTTGAATGCTGTATCAGAGGTAAATTTGGCCAAGAGATGTAAAATCCATTAGGAGATGTTAAAATGAAAAAAAAAATGCTCATACTGGAATAAATTCAACTAAAAGACACACAGAATAAAAGGTAAAGAATAGCACAAGTCTTTCTATATCCTTTGTATTCATCTTCAAATGACACTATTCCACTTTTAAATTTCAGTTATTACTGAGGTAATGGCATTCAGATTGGCAGTGTACTATGACAATTACAGTAAAGAAAATATCTCTGAGTCTTCAGAAAAGAAATTATTCAGTCTAACATGTACAATAGCTCCTGCCAGAATAAGGGGAAACCATTGCTTTTATTCAGCTGACCTACTAAATGCCATCTACCACATCAACCAATAAAACACTATCTCTTTATCACCCTGCCAGAAACTTGCTGTTATTATCACTAGACCAGCTAGTTTGATTTTAAATCTTTTTTTTTGGTGGAAGAGCTAGCATCTTAATGAATGCAGGCAAGTTTACAGTGAACATGTCAGATGAAACCCACTCARAGGCAGATTTACTGGGGAAGGATGGAAAGGATACAAACCCTATGAYTAGTTTCTGACTCCTGCTCCTCTGCATTAGGGCTTGGAGCTCATCAGCTCCCACTGCCTACTCTGAATTTTTCTTTGAGCTCCCCACATTTGATGCACAGCGTGAGGAAGACTAAGAGWGCCTGTAACACTGTGCAGAATCCTAAACTTCTCCCAGGTTTCTGCCCCACAGTGCTGCCCAGCCCCAGCAGGTAATGACCCAGTGACATGCCCCTGTTTTATAAGTAGGTTGTATTTAAGTCCACAGTTTGCCTCCTAGAGTGCAGATACAATTTCAGGCAATCAATGCTCTGCTTGAAGTACTCCTCCTAATTATAGCWCAGGATCATACATTCTTGTTCCCCCTGCAGCTTGGGATGTAGTTCATCACATCCTTTCCGTGCCTCCACAAAAACCGAGTAATGAATGGCGATGTTGAGTATTGGGTGAAGTTTTTTCATCTCTGACTTGTTACAGGAACTTTGTAGGAAAATCTGTTTTATTGTTAAAGTATTCATCATTAGGTCTTCCTTGGGCTTTCCTTCTCATCCTCACCATTGTATATCCAAATTAACTTCCTGGCTGATGTTGGATAGACTRTGTAGAAAGAAGTGAGGGCAGAATGAAGTTAGGGCAGAATGGAGTATAAAGTATCTATCTCTGCATATTCTTCACAGAGAAAACTAGCTTCCTGAACAATTGCCAAGATTTCTGAGGGATTTGCCAAAATTGACAACTGTCAAAAAGACTGAAGTAGTTCTAGTATGAACGAAAAAAATTTAGAAAAGTAGTGACCTTTAGAATAAGTCTTTGCTCAGAYTGTAAATCTTAATATACTGTGGTAAGATAGTCTGTTAGTGTGATGAAATTCAGGATGGCTATAGTATTTAGTGTTTCCTAGTGGTTAAGTGCCATTTGTTTTAATGCAGCCCAGAATCAAAATCTTKTCCCAGCCTCAGGTCACGATGGTCTGTGTTTCTGTCATTCCTGATAGACTTGTCCCTCTTACTCTTGATGACTCATGGTTGTGGAAATTTCTGAATTTTCMCTGACAATCTATTACATGCTTGCACTATAYTTACTGCTAAAAAAGTTCTCCTAATAGCATACTTGAATATTCCTTGCAGCAATACATGCCCACTGCTTCTTGTTCTTCCCACCATGGACATCTGACAYGCTCTAGACGTGTCTCTGTGGGCGTTTGAATAGAAGTCAGGATTTCAGACAGGGTTTGGATGGAAGGATTGCATCACGTGTCTGGTGAGCTATTCCTGTTAATAGAGGCTAATGCAGCATTCTCCTTTCATTGAAACAGCATGAMATTATTGACTCATGTTTGGTTGAAGGCCCACAGCAACCCTTTGATATGTTTTTTTCCAGAACTTCCTCACAACCAATTGTTTCCAGTCTTTGTTTCTGCTGTTGATTATTTCMGCCTAAATCTTGCTGAAAATCACCCCCAAAATTCTCTACCCTGATCAAGATTCCCCAGCACACACTGCTACAGTTTGTAAGACTGSCAATGCAAGTTAAGTGCATTTCTCCTTGATTCTGCTCTTCAGTCCCTGGCTTCACATTTACTGCATGGACGGGTGATGTCTCTATCCCGAAACTCAAATGTTTGGGAAGATGGGGTATGTTTTCCCACTTGTTGAAGGTAAATTTGCAAACTCAAGTCAGTTGTATCCATGGAAACATCACTTAAACACATGAGTCTGCTGGCTCTCCTCTAACCCTCTGATTAGAATTGGGTGTTCTGTAGACCAAGTCCTTCAAGTCCAAAAAAACAAATCATCAGGAGCAGTCGTTATGTCCAGAACAGTCTGTGTAGATAAAAAACACTTGTGGAGTTCCTTAATAGATTCCATCAGAGTTTAAAACACATCCTGACTAAAAAATGTTTTGTTAATTCACCTGGTTTAGAACTCCCAAGTGGTCTGACTTTCATATCCTTTATTGAGCTCTGTCACAAGAATTGGGMTTGGAATAAGAAGTGTTTGGACAATTCAAGAAAGTATCCAGCCAACAAGTAAGGCACCTTCTTTGTGACAGTGCTTGCAGAGCAATACTGGAATCAGTGTTCATTTTTATGAATGAACACAGACGTTGCTCTTAGTTTCTCTTCTACTAATTAACAAGCCATTCATTACAATTTCAAGAATAGAGATATGAGAGAACACCTGACTGCTTGGTCTGAATTTTACTCCCAGTCCAGGCACTTCTTGGCAACCTTATTGAAGACATTTTGTCTCTGCTACCCAGTTTTGTAGTTAGGYAATGGTTACTGGCTTCCTGTTCAGAAACAACACTGATGTCAACTAGATTGGGGAATGGTTGTAAGTCTTCATTGTGGTTGAAACTGTGGTTTTTGGTGAACCTAAAAATGATTTTTTTTTGTTCTCAAAGAGAGGACAATGACTTTCAAATTTCACTTTCCAATGCTTCAAATAAGCTTTCTGCCCACAAAATATTCTGCAGCATTAATTGTTTTAACAAATATTCCCATCGCTGAATATATTTAGGAAAGCAAATTCAGAAGATTTTTGAATGCTGCCAAAATAATTCAAGTTAAAATGTGAATGAAAATGTATATATTATGTGTTAAATATTCAGCTATGAAATTTGCCACAGAACTCCAAAAGTGTTGYACTTTCAAGTAAAAATTCCTGGGAAAGAATTTATCCACAAACTGTTTTCATGATGCYCTTATGCCTTTTCTTCCTTAAGAAGCAAAAGAAAAAAAAAGAAAAATAAAATAATATTTCTGACAAATCTGAATAGAATACAGGGGGTAAAGAAAAGACAGTTCTCAACTAGATATTAATCCTTCTGCTAAATACCAGATTATGGCAGATAGTAGCAGTATGAGAAACTGTTCAGAAAAATCTTTAATAGAAGTAAGTATTTGGCCTTAAGGTTAACTCCAACCATACTGAAGACCCTTGATTTTCTTCTACTGCCATGAAGCCCAGTGGGGGATCAGCAACTTATTTTAGATTTCAGATTTGCATTTTCATTGCTAAATGTCCTTTTGGCAGGAGCATTTATAACATTTTTTTTTTCCTAAGTACAATGTTTAAACAGTCTTTTTTGCTATAAAAAGGAGAATGAATTTAAATTTTAATAAGAAAAACCCACARTRTGCACCAGCATAAAATTAAAGCTCYCCTGTGCTGCCTTTTGTCCTCTTTTTTTTTCAAGGGACTGGTATCACTCTAATATTAATTACATTCAGTATTTCTTATGAATGTTATGATTAGGATTTACAGATACAATCTTTTTAATGGACCAACAGTCTGATATAACTCTATGATTTTGTTATGTGTAAAGTTTATGTGAGGAAATTAATTCTGAAGCAACTACAGGCAGGTGTTTCTGTATATTCAACTACAAAACCCAACACACCATAGATTATTTTATTACAACATTTGTCTATCTACATTTGCTACAATTATACTCAACTGAGTAAAGATGCTGTTGGATGTTGACACAGCATTGTTGTCTTAYCTTTAATTAATGCACAAAACCCAAAAATGAAAATTACATTAAAATATGCAGTGATGATAAAAGTATGACTTAATTTTTATCATCAGAAAAAAAAATTAAGCAATTACCATTCCCATTAGCAAGAAATACACATTTTTGAGGCCTAATTCTGAAATGCAATGAACACTAAAAAAGACTTCTCAGGGTTATTATTGTTGTTGTTGTTACTGCTATTATTTGTAATCTGTGAGCACAGCTGTGTTACCTTATGAAACCCAGAGAAGAAAAGATTTCTTAGAAAAGAAATTACAATATGTGGCAGAAGAGGCAAGTTGAGAAGATATTTCTGCACTTACATAACTCTTTACAAAGGTGAGCCAAGAATTAAATATACAACACTGTTTAAAAAGGAATATCTAAATCATGATTTCTAATAGATGCAGAGATAATTCCAGAGGTAATTTTACTMGAAAGTTCAGGCTTTATTCTGTCTTTTTTTTTTTCTCTGTCACAGAAAAGAATCTCACCCTTCTTAGAATACATGAATAAGAACTGTATAAACTTAACCAATGGCTGCTCCTTAGTGATTTCTAGCCAGATTTTCAGTTCTGTTTTTCATTGAATTTACATGAATTTTGAAAATCCTAAGAAAGAAGTACCTGTGTATTTAGGTGCCCAATTACTTCTTGGCTGGCCAGAATACAAAGTTGTACTATTTTATGCCTTTTTTCCCCGTTTTTTCCCCTCCTTTGTGTGCTGGGATGCTAAATTAATTGTGAATAATCAGAAACAGAGAAATTAATTGTGAATAATCAGAAACAGAGAAAAGTTTACATTGAAAAAGACCCTTCAGATCATTTAGTCCAACCATGAGTACCAGTGAAAATTCTGATTGAAAAATTATGAAAGCATGGATTTGGTTTATAACTTCATTCTTTGCATGTGTCCCTGTGGAGACTCTAAGTCCTCAAAAACGGTCACATTCCCCTTTAGACTCCGTTAATGCTGCCTAAAGTGAAGGAGGTAGGGAAAAAAATTTCTTTTCTTGTTTATGTCTCTGGTCATTCACAGAGTTTTCTTCACTCAGAATGCTCTGGTTGGAGATCAGTACAGTTATGTTGTTAAAAGAAGTGAAGTCTGCATAGGTGTGGGATTGAGTTTTGACTGTATTAATGAGGCCAGATGTGGTAGTTGTAAATCAGTTGGCCTGATGTGTAAGTGAAAGTACAATTTCTATGCTTATTATGGCATTGCAGTTTAGCWAAGATTTTTTTGTCTTTGTTGCTGTCTGATATTGACAGGAATATACTGTTTAAATGCAATAAAAGTTGGATTTTATGCAATACTTGTGGGGTTCACAACAGCTAGTCATAATAGKCTTACATTTTTCTRTAGGAGAAAKTRGTTTTTATTTYTTWAATTTTTTTAATTCATCATAGTCTTTTTTCTTGGTTGCTTGTCATTCAGACTCTGAAAACTTCTGATTTTGGTTGTATGTGGTTAAGAAGGCCACTGACATCAGAGTCAGTTGGCAAGAGTAGTAGACTTTTATTAAAAGTGTACAGTAGAAATATCTATTTCTCAACGTTTTCAGTTACCCTAATTAATTCATAAATCTTATCATAAAGAGAGAGACAGAGAGCTCTGAGCTAAARCTAATCTTACTTCTTGACTGACCTGCTAGCAAAATACGTTATGCCAGACTGTCTATSAAACCAGTGGGCATTAATCACTCGTCTCATTCCGCCTCTCCTCTCGTTCAAAGGCTATCCAGCCCTCTGATACAACTGAGATCAAGTTTCAGCTGCATGAAAGGTTGACATTGTTCCCTTTCTRAAACGCTTCCATGTCAGCTGAACAGGTAAGAAGGCAATAAGCTATAAATTCTCATTAAAATACTTTGATTGTCTCTTTGTTAGGACTTTATGATTCTCTGAGACCTCAAGGGGAGTAGGTGTCCAGCTGTCCTCAGAAGTTGCAGTGACTAGGACAAGTATCTCCCTTAGGAAGCTCTTGCCTTCGTATTTGAAATGWCTGTGATATACATGTGATCTACAAAGCATATGCTCACTTCAGATATCTTCTGTAAGCTAAAGAAGTCATACAGCCTTTAAACTTAYTCCTAAGGGTTGTTTGAATTTAAGGAATGTAAATCAATATAACCTCAAATTGTCTTTATTTGCACAATGATCCAAGAGATTTCTTTAGGCGGAGAGAAAACGATGTCTTGTATTTCAAGAGACAATGGGCACATTTAATAGCACTTGGCATTTGCATACTTTTTCTRTGTCTGCAGTATGTTGGCAGCTTTTACTGTGCTGGAAAGGTCACTGGACTGGTAGAAGTGGGTGATAAGGACAGGAGAGCTGACTGTGAGCATCCCACATGTTTGACAGGAGCGGATTTGGGYGCTCTTGAAAAGGCCGACATTGACTGAAGCTTTCAGGACGTGACTTTTACATGAAAGAGAGCAGTGGTGCCTGGGAAGCTGTTTCCATCCATAATGAAAGAGAAAGTGTCATTTTCTGCAGGGGTGAAAAAGGTGGTGAAGCCAAATAGAAAAGACTGAATATRCTGTAATACAGAGTGAGAAAGAGAAGGCCTGATGTAACTACGCTTATTAGAGCTACAAAAAAAATAGTAAAAAAAAATTGCATCCAATAACTGTACAGAAAATCTGTCTGTGCTATGCAATTGCTTATTGTGGCTGCCTGACAGAGATCTGCCACATTTCAATTACATTTCAATTTGTTGCAAAAATGATTTTTGCCTATGAAACTTCCAGCACTGTATAGGATATAGGCTCCCCAACAAGGCAGTGCTGTGGATCCATGACTGTTCCTGTTTGTGATCAGTAAGGTARCCATTCAGACTTGCCAGCTCAGGCTGGCTTTTTTTAGGCATCTAATATTTAGTCTAAAGAGAGTATASTTTGGGTTCATATTGATGGAGTTCTTCTGGTCATTCTGTATCTAGATAAAATGCTTYCTTTCATACTCCTTGTTTCAATTCTCATTCACTTCATTTAATATGTGTRTTCTCATGAGCTCTTCCTCATAATTTACAGATGTAGCATATGTGTACAGGTTCTGTCTCTTCTTCAACATGGCAGCATGTCCAGATAAGAATTAATGTCAAAGGGAACAAGGAAGACAGCTTTACTTGGCAAACGTGGGATCCTTTCAGATRAAATATTCACATCAAAGCACATAGAGAGAAAGATTTGTTTCCATTTGTTTAGACATCAAAAATCTCACTGGTTTTAAAATGCTTGTAAATTATCCGAGCTTAAGTTAGGAGTTTGCCAGTGCTGTCTGAGTTTCTAAATGTTGTTTATTCCCAGTCAAGAACTACAGATATGTAAAAATTCTTGTTTAGAAGTTGTTCTTGTTTAGAAGAACTAATGCATTGATTTATATACATACATATATATATATATATATATATATATAAAATGAGCATAAAGGCTTGTGTTTAATTTGGTTTGTGGTTGGAGTGAAAGCATGCACCCAACTCTGGTTTTATCCAAACATATTTTGCTGGTCTCCAATACAGGCTGTAATTTGTGTGCTCCTGAGAACACTTGCAAAGAARGTATCTGGTTACAGCATTCTGTGGAATGTTCAGACCTATGAAGCCTCTCTTATTTCAAGCAGATCACTCACAACAGGCTGATACCACAATTAATGGGGTGCTTTGACTAGGAATAGGGACTAGCAATCATGTAGAGGGGAGGTAGAGCTGCACCACTGTTCCACCTGGGAGTAAGAGAGGTAAGGCCTMAGTAAAGGAGGATTCATTTGGCAGAAATGTTTATGTAACAAAGTCACAGGGCAAATAACAGAGCTGATCTTTTCTTAGTGACATCCTAGTGTCAAAATAGTGCTGCATAATTGAATTCAAGCTTCAGATATTAATGTGGCTCTCAAACGCTTGTGTGTGTTACTGGCTGTATATTCAGTGGCTGTTAGGCACTTGCTCATACCTGCCCTTCATGTTTATTTGCAGTGGATTTGTAGTTACAAACTGCCATTTCTGAAAATCCAGCAGTTGGCCATGGACAATGTGCAAAAAGCATTTCAGATGTGCAGCTTAGTTGTTTCAGACTCTGATTTGAAAATCATAGCATAAAAAATGTAGAAAAAAGAAGTAATGCTGAATGTTGTTCAGGCAGAAAAGGGGAGTCCTTGTCTTGCATCCAGTGAAACCAGAAATTCAAATTTATAGCATTTTGGTAAAGGGGCCTTTATTCTGCCTTGGGCTCTTGTCCCCAGACAATCCTTCAGTTGGTGACTTCAGCTTTATACATTTCAGTATCTATTTTCTAATTTATAAGATGCCTGCTGCTTAGTGTACTGAAAAGAAGGCAAAAGAGCTTAATGAAATTTATTCCCTACTACTCTTGAGTTAGTATTTGCAGTATAAGCCATTTTTCACTGGAAAAAAAAAAGGGCATATTYTTTAGAAAAATYTTCAAGATTTTACAAAGAARCATTTAGAAGGATTACCTTGTGRGGATGGATTTTAATTGGGAGGAACAGAAAACAAACTCCTAACAGTTTAAACAAACTCAGGTTTAGGGACCCAAGACATCATTACATCATTACATCAATATTGCATTGATTTCCCTTATAACACAGGTAAATAGCTTTTGCTTTGCCTTTTCCTTCTCTGGCAAAGAATTTTATATAGAGGAAACATTTGGGTTTTTATATTTTAATGGGGAGGATTTAAATGTTGTTAAAAATCACCCATAAAACTCTCTTCTTGCTTATGYTTTGCAAAATTTCTTTTATGTAGGTTTGCTAAACTCAGAAGATGGATTGTGATGGACCTCATTAAAAGTATTTCCATTTCATTCTTCTTTGAGRGCTACATTTCCCAGGTTGCCATTTCCATCACCTTTGTTCCCTTCAGCAATACAGTGGAGAGATTTTTTTTTTTTCTGTCCAGAGAATGCAGTTATGTAGAAAAGCAGCTTGAGAGTCAGGCATATTTTGTAGTTGACAATCTACATCAAAATTTCTTCTAAAAATGTAAAAACTTACAATCTTCTGTTAAAAGATGTTGATTTGTAATAATTATATTCCTGTCCTTTATTAACTAGATGAATTTTCCATTATTTCAGGCCTGTCTGACATTATACTAACTAGCCTTATCCTTACCAAGCACTCACAAGTATTAAGATTTTTCTTGTCTGCTGTATTTCCTACTTATTCCACAATTTATTTTCTGCAATAGGAATGTTAGTGTCCAGGACTTACCATGSAGAATTTGCAGCATTCTTGGGTGCAAATTCTCTGGAACTACTTGCTTTAATAAAAAAAGGTTAAACACTGATGTRGTATATAACAGCCCCTTTATCTGCTCCTGAACTAAAAAGTATTCTCTCTGGGTATGTTTATCACCTGCTTTTTCCCAAGCATAGATTATAAATAGTGTTGCCTTTTCAGTATAACTAAAAATTTTATTATGCCTATCAAGTAATATGTGTGTTCTAATGCTACCAAATGATGTATCTTAGGAATTGACATAAAAATGTGGAAGTTATGGTTCCAGAAATATTCATAACATTCTTGTCCTTGCCAGATGTTGATTTTTCCCTGGTATCCTTTGATTTTCTTATCAGTTTTCTATATTTCAGAAATTTTAATTTACACTGATAYCTATTTCTCCTGTTTCCCCTTCTGTCATTTTCCATCCAAGGTAAATTGCTGCCTTCATTCATCCACTAATTTGTAGCTTTTTAACAGTCTCTAATAAMATTTTTTCATTAAAAAATCCCAATTAACTTTAATATTCCTCCCACTAACTTTCATTAACTTTCTTGAGCCTTGATGAACTGTGTTTGTGTCTGTTTGTGAGTGAGATTAACCTACTTACCTCAATCAGCATCAATGAGTTATTAACATTGCCTTCAATGCATCCTTCCACATCGGTCCAGTGATTAAGTCATCAGGAGTTATCTTGTGCACTGAAATTACACTTGAGTTAAGAGATGATAGACTGCTCTACAGAGCTGCATAATATTTTACTGTTTGGTGGCAGAGTGCCTCCTGTGTCTGCTTCCATAATTGATATCCTTGCTAATACAATTTCATTTCTTCCCAGATATATAAGGATGGGTTTAAGGACTAGCTTACCCTGTTTTCTGATTTGAATCAGCAATCATTTATGGGTACTCAAGTTTCTATAGAACAGGTTTATGAGTAACTCAAAACAATTCAGGGGAATTTTAATACARAATACAGATATCATCCTCTCCATTTCCTCTTTCCACATCTTATTTTGTATCTGTTCTTCTCTTCTTAGCTTATCCATAAATGCACAGGATTGAACAGAAAAGTGCTTAGATATTTATGATAGTTTCCTGCTGCTCTTGCCAACTCATATATTGAGATTTTATCCCTGATGTGCTGGCACAGAAGTTTTTTAATACTCTAGTTCTCAAGAAATTAAAGCAAAAAGGTAAAAACAGAAAGCTGAGCTCACTCACAAATTGATCAAGTGGATGAAGTCAAAATTTGTATTTTGGCACTCCCCCTTCAAAACAGAATAGCCACAGGTTTATACCTGCAAACAGAGCTAAAGAGAAAATAATGCAAACAAAAGTAGATCTCTGCAAGATAAACATTTCATTTGCTATGACACATGGTGTCAAAGAAGAAAATATAATGACTATCCCAGGTCTGTGAGGTCCCCTGTGTACCTGAATTCCCTTTCCATTGTCTTTCGATGCTTTAATGCGTCTGAAAATACCAGCGAGGGGAACCCATCAGTGTCTTCAGAGATGTTACCTCTGCTAGCTATTCTGAGCCAGCTGATGGCACAAACTATACATACTACACCTAGGTTTGTACAGAAAAGAAAGATCTTTCTTGCAGTCCTGCTCACTGTGACTCCAGGTGCAGTCCAGATGGAGGAGCGTGGCAAAAATAGAGGGGCAGATAATGATGGAGTTGCCTGAAAAAGAAGGAATTTTAATAATGGCAAAATAACAAACACAGAAACTGCATGATCTGAGAGGCAACATCCAAAGACCTGGGGGCATGGTGAACATAACAATACACAGGGGTATCTGAGGGCAGGGGTCCAATCCTGAACGCAGAACTGTTGTATGACCTTACATGTGACAGGTCTCAAACCATCTGAGGACCAGAACCAGAACCATGGCCTATGATGGAATGATTCCATTAGCACACCAACTCCCATGGTTACACTCTTCTCACCATAACCTAACCGATCACATCCTTTTCAGTATCCCTCTTCCCATGCTCTCAGGTTGAAGTCTCCTGCATAAGACACTGAGGCTGAACCACCACTCATCTCAGCCAGTTCTGTTGCCACGGATCTTTTTAAGTCCTTATCAGATTCTTAGTAAGTGCTTTCCAATGAGGTTATTTCTCATTATTTTAACAGCAGTGAAAACAACAGGGCCCTATAAAATGAATATTTGTAAAAATTAATAAATTATACCTTTGCTTATCTTCAGAAACTATACATTCCAGCCTTTCTACCTGGATTATCTAAATCTTCTCTTAGTTTTCAATTATTTGAAATTTTTTTTTAATTTATTCAGAAATTTGTTCTGGTTTTTTGCCTTTGTTTGGTATCTGTGTAACATGGCATACATCATTGAGTGGATTGATTAAAGGGCCTTTGCTGTGAGTTTTATTTTTGTTTAATTAGAAAACTTCTATGACAAAAGCAGCTTTCACCATACCTTGTTTTCATGAAAAAGGTTGTTTTTCTGTCAGTACTCACTGGAGACTGAATTTTCATTTGGCAGTTGTCATGATACTTTCTGTATTCATTTTTCAATCACAGTTTGAGCCCCTGAGTTTGACTGTTGGTGAGCCACACCAAAATGCAAGTGTGGAATGAAAATTAATTTTGGAATAAAAACCTGCCAGTCTTACTCATTTGTGAACAGGCTGAGTCCMCATACTGGTGCTGAGAATAGACAAAAGCACCGAGCACACTGGGCAAGGAATTAATGATGGACTCAGAGCATAGAAACACTGAAAATCTTATTAATGCAACTAATTCTTTGGGCTTGATCAGCCAAAATTCAACAGCAAAATTGTTTTCACTGGAAATGTGCATATGCATTCATATGTGTATATAAAGAGGATGCTGATAGTTTTCATCTTCTTACTTCAGGATTATCAGTCCAACATGCTTCAGTTASAGGGAGAATTTAATTTTGGTGTAACTTGACTTTTTGCTGTATCCTGTATTAAATGCACAAATACTCCTGATCTGAAAACTTCATCTGAGAAGAAATCAATGTCCTATGCTGTCTAGAGAGATTGAAATAATCTACCATTGCTCTACAGGGACAACTTCCATTTAATGAAATTGGTGTTTTCTGCAAACCTCCATGTCAGACTCTCACAGCCTTTAGAACAGCAAGAGGAAAGGAGGAAACCAAAGCAGCTGTGGAGTCCCCACACTTCAGCACCTCTCAGTTCTGGAAGGGCCATTGTGACAGGGGTGGATGTGGCCCTGGATGCAGAGATGTAGTTTAATTCAATCAGAGTTTTGTTTTTTCTGGAATTTAGGGACTTTCTGAGGTATAACTCATCCGGTACGGGTCAGTCTGCCTGATGTAAGCASCTCCATGTGAGGGATAATGAACTCTACCTTCAAGCTTCACAACCGTGTCTCTAGCAGAGTTAGTGAGGAAAAGGTCTTCTCTGGCTTCAGGGAGGGAAAGGGGTCATAGCTTTCAACTGGAGATCTGGTTCTGCTTTGCTTCACCTCTATTGAGGACCAGCATACCTTCTTGCTCATTTACTTTCACAAACACCTACTGGTTTCTACCTAAAATATAACCTACCAATGAGGTTTTCAGGCCACTGAGAGGAGGGTGAAAAGAGCATTGCCCAGAATAGTCTACCTGTGAAGGCTGACTAATCTTTCCAGCCTTGAAACTAGCTTAGTACCCACACAGGAGTCCAAAAGCCTCCCCTATTTTGTGTAAAGCCCCTGGGGTTTGAGGAAGAGGTTAACAATCTTCTCTCTGACGTCACTGGCTTCTTTTTGCCAATCTACTCAGGGTTTATCTTCTGAAGGGAACAGAACCCACTGCATGGGTTYTTCTTAACAGAACTCTGGCATTTTTTTCTCATGTTTCAAACCCAGATCACTTTATTTCTAGGATAACACAAGGAGAGCAGATGCAGAAAAGCAGTATCTGTGGAGCCATACACACCTGCTTGCCTTTTCTATGAAACTCMGTATGACTGCCAAAGACATTGAGATCTGAGCAGGTTTGAATGTACATTTGAACACTGGAGGAGGCTCAAAACAAGGAAGCAGCATAAAAATAGGACAAGGATATTCTGTCTCTCTTTGCTGTGAAGAGGCAACCACAAAGCAGAMTCATGACAGTGGGTTGTGTTCAAATTGTGCATACCAATGATTGGCATAAAAGCCAACAGTCATCTCAAAATTAAAACCTTTTTCTRGAGGCATAATAGATTTTAAGAAACCATTCTCTTTTACATGTGCATTTCAGCAGGTAGGCAGAGAAAATGGAAGTGATCACTCAGTCTTAACTGATATCCAAATGTTTGCAAAATGCCATTTGTGGTGTCACAAAATRCACCCTCTATCAGGCATTCCTTAGAATGACAATGAAGGAGTTAGTGTAGTATAGGGAGTAATATGTTATTTGTGTTCACACCTGCCCTGTATCTGCTGTGAAGGGACCTTCTGCCTTGCCACTCAGAGCCAAGCAGGCAGGCCAACTGATTGACACTGAAATTWTGGCTTTTCTCAACCATTCTTCAGACRCCCATCTGTGGCAAGGAATTGTAGAAGAGCTTTACAGAGCAGGCACTCAGCAATAATTTCCCAAATACCCCCTACCAGCTARTTATTTCTCTTAGTCTGGTAACATGAAGGGCATGGCCACAGGTCTGGTCTTGGACATAGCGAAGGCAGTTCCTCATCCTGGCTTTCAGAATTGTAATTTACTCCTTTGGGGGTCTTTTATGCCTTTTCTTGGGCTCAGCTAGAATACTGTCCTCCAAATGCAAAGTACAGTATTTTGTTATTTTCTTATTTGTTTCTTTGTGCATGAGTAACAGTTTTGCTTAAAAATAGAGAAGGGGAGAGAGGAAAAGAGTCGATATAATGAGAGGAAATATCTGATAAAGTAGTAGAAATATAAAGAGAGAGAAGGTGCTACAACTTAGTYAGCTTTTCTGGAAAACAGGCAAAGGAGTAGCTCAAGGCCTAAAACATTTTCACAACCTGGATAAGCAGAAAAAACATGAGGTGTTATGTGCCTTCAGAAGATTGTCTCTTGACCAGAAACTACAAACCTGYAATTGTGCTGAACTTTTAATGTCAYAACTAAYCTAAGRTCTTAATGCTCCACTGTGGATGTGAAACAGAAAGGATAAAAGTTCTTCTAGAAAAGTATCAGCAGTGAGCTTTAAGGAAGTAAATAACTGAATTCCYGATATTTTAAAAATTTCTTTTCATRAAGTGAAAAGTTGTTGCTCTCCAGAGCTGATGAGTATTTTCCTCCTTTCATCTGTCACTTGCAAAGAGATATGAAACATTTATTTTCCCAACCTTCCCAGAATTGGTAATAAATTGTCAGAGCCAACTATTCATATCTGGTGGCTTTTTAAATAAAGGATTAGCCCTTCAATATTTCATTTTCCTCCAGAATTGCTCTATAAGCTTGCTGAGAAGGAGGTAATTCATAACAGYCTGTGAGGGAAAAGGTATTTGTCCAGTGTCAGAGATATGGGCAAGAACTTTAAGACATATTTTATTTTCTCTCTCTCCTGCTCTGTGTGTCTATATAGATGTATACAGGTGTGTAGGAGAACAGGGAGACAGACTGGCTGTCAGAACTGCCAGCTTTTGTTGAAGTTGTTATTGTGGGCTTTTGCAAGCCAGCAGATTTCTGACAGAATTAAAGTGTTGATAGGAAATTATACAGGGGAMTATACCTGTGAGGATTTATAAGAGCAGTCTTTGCTCTTCTTCAGCTTTCTTCAGCTTGGACACCGTGTTGAGTTCASTCTGAAAGTACTGAAGTGAACAAAATGATGATATAAACATGGGGAAGAGGGAAGTGTTTAGCTACCTGCTGGGTCAARCCATGACTAAGAACATTTCTGAAAAAACAGCATGTTGCTTTTGAAAGGTCACTGGAAAATATGTCCTTGGGGARGATTCAGAGTTTCTTCTTTCCCTCCCAGTGTCTGTCCTAAGGCATGAACATGAGAAGTACATGTCACTTCTCCATGATTTTGTGTTGRAACAGCTCTTTGGTAGCTGCTCTCCAGTTCTCATTTAAATTTCAACCTTAATGGTAAAAASAGAAAGGAAAGAAATTTACCTGTGYGTTATTTACTCCATTCTCCTGTGCTATTCTCCAGTGATGAATGAGATGCCATCAGTRTATTATGCAGGGCACAAGAAATACAACGTGACTGAAAAACATTTGCATATCTGCTGAAGTCTAGATCCCAGTACTGTGGGTTTGCAGTGATGACAAACCTCTCAGAATGTGGAAAATGCTATTTCCAGAAATTCTCTGCTCTRTGTGCAGGTCACATCAGAGAGTTCCTGCTTTTTAGCATCAAGGATGGAATTCCTTCTGTCATCATGAAATGCAATACTGCAGTGAAACCATAATTTGGAGCTGTAGAGGCTAAGTATAGGGATGAAGTTAGAAAGAGCAAGAATTATRTAAACAATTGGTGCATGAGCTGCTCAGATCTGACTGAGAGAAAATGATAATACTTTCTTCTTTCAGATGCAGAGTAGGACTCATTTGCACACCTGCTAAGTTCCACAGCAACCAGCATTGCACTGGTGTGTACTCAGCAATGAGTCTTTTGATGGAAGTAATGACTTTTGGTGGCTTAACTGTAGAGGCAACTGAAGTGTAAACTTGCAGTAAAACATGCACAGTTATGGTAAGGACTGCCCAATGCCTTCCAGTACTGTTTGGAAACAGTTTCCAGTCCTCTTCACCAAGTGGTTGCATTCCCCTAGCTATTTAACTGGAGACATCTGAAGARAACCCCATCAGTGAGTGAGAGAGAAGATTATCATTGCAGGAGCTCACGGAAGATGGGGGCCTAATATGGTTTCTATGGAGATATCAAAATGTGTTGGGCAAAAAGASATGCACTTCCTTACAACCCATGTAGCAATGAGGTTGTATTGCAGCAGCCTCTGCAAAAGCTGCCACTCTGGTCTAGTCAAATGAGAGCAGAAGTTGATCACGCAGAAAGGGAGAGGAAAAGTGGCAGTGAAATATTTACTGTGACATGATGAAACCATCAGCAAATCCAGGCTGTTTTTTCTGGAATGAGTAACAAGGTGCTGAAAGCTTCTCAGCTGTGTGGTAGGACTTTGGCTCCAGGCAGTGAGAGTGCACAATCTCCCTGAAGTGCAGAGTAAGAACACAGAAAAAAGAGTTTTTTCWGCCTGAGGGAAGGGGCTGCATTGAGTGAAATTACTGAAGTTCTGCTCACATCCTGTGCTCAGAAGACATGACAGTGACTAAAGGCTGGCCAATCATGAAGTGTATACTATACTAATCACAGAAGCACAGAAGCCATTAGGTTGGAAAAGACCTTTGAGATTGAGTCCAGTCTATCACCAAACACCACCTTGCAAAACAGACCATGGCACTGAGTGCCACATCCAGTCTTAAACACCTCCCTGGGCAGCCCATTCCAGTGCCCAATCATTCTTGCAATGTGTATCTATTGTTTTGCTTCTATGATCTGCCTGAAAATGAACAGCAGTGAGCTGCTTCCCTCTGTACTCTTACAGAAATAGCAGACAAAAAATTTAGAAGATCTAAAAAAGGGAAATCTGTAACAGCTTTCATAACAATGTAGAGCTTGTGGAACTGGGAGTACAATAGTTAAATCTCTGGATCCCATATATTTTTTARAAGTTTAAATATAGCAAAACTTTATCAGAATTCCTCTGTTCAGTAAGAAAGGAAAAAAGTTCCTTGAATAAGTATTTTTAGGCTCTACCACTCAGTAAGATTTGCAAAGTGCACCTGCCATGTGATGCAGAACTTTGAAAGTCAAGTAACATATCTGTGAAGTGTTTCCCATCAAATAAAAAGGAAGTTAAAAAAAATCTGATTTATCTGAAGTTAAAATTTCATCACAAAATCCTGTTTAAAGGAGTTGGAAATGACGTATGCTGAGGATAATGTTTGCTTACCTTTGATATAGGTACATCCTGCCTATGGCTGATAGATGCCTTTATGAATACAGTCCCAGTAAAAGAAGGTATTTCCTAGAAATCTGGTTATTTTAAGACTTTCAAAACACCCAAAACTACGTAAAAAAGAAGCACATATAGCTGACTGTACTATCAAATATCTTGACAAACACAGAAACGTACACAGAAAGAGGAGATGCCTTTTCACTTGTCCCAGCAAGAAACAAAGAACTCTGCAACCCAACTGACTTAAAACAATTCCTCTGAACTAGTTTTTTTTCTCTCATTTAAAAAGTGGCTCATGTGCCATTTGTTTGGTTCAGCTTTCAAGGGGATTTATGTAGTTCTTTACTTTAGACTGAAATGCAAAGATGTGAAAGGATTRTGTTATTGATTTGGCTGGGAGCTCCCTCTTCCAACTGTTTTGTTGTTTTCTTATCAACATGAAGGTGTAYTGAATTTTAAACTTACCCTGCTAGGTAAAACATAGTTACTTCCAATGATTAATAGTTATTAATGGTATAATAAATTTCTAACACTAATGTCACTTCTACTGCAGATGAATTTCTCATGCATACATTGGGCTTGCATCAGATAATTTCCTGTAATTTGAGSACTGAAGGAAATATTAATAAGACTTGGGGAGGGTGGAGGGTGATGAATCCTTTGAACATCTGACTAAGTAAATGGGCAKGATAATTTTGTAAAAGCTTAATATTTGGCTCAGTATACTTTTAAAAATTTTCCTGCAAGGGAAGTATAACAATGATGACAAAACTCACAGGTCTGTTGATCTATTTCCCATCCATTAAARTATTTCTAATGCATCTGAGCATTGCAGCACCTGTGGCACTTGTTTTCTTTCCTGTGCATTCTCAGTCAGCRTTTTGCTGACAGCCTGGAAGCAGATGTTTTACTGCATCATGCAAGCCCACAATGCCTTTGTCAGCCCATGCGAGTTTCCTGGTRCACTTGTGGATTTGCTGAAGAAAGATGAAGGAATAAAGAGCTCTCTTTGAGCATCTGGTCCTTTTSCAGGCCATGTCTCTGACAGTTACCAACAGCTGATGTTCATAAAAGCACAGGATGTGTAACTCTTAAATGCTGGGTCTCTGTCAAAATTAATGTCAAAGTCGTTCTGATGAAGTTGAGGACAGGGATATTCATTAATGCTCATGTTCTTCAGGAGCCCAAGCAATTAAAAGGGTCATAGAACTGAGGAGATTTCAAGGACCAGCACACAGATTTTGCAGCAAGCAACTATTGCTCTCATTGATCTCATTCCTCCAACTCCCCAGAGATGCAGACAGGCTCAGCACTGTCCCTGGAGAAGCTAGCCTACCTAACAGACTGCAGCAACTGCCTTTAAATTCCTATGGAGGTGAAAGTTAATCTGTTTTCTCCTTCAGCTGAGGCAAAGGTGAATTTCTTATCCTTCATTCAGAGCACAAGGATGTTTTCTTTCCTTTAYAAGGACCCAGGTGAGTATGCTCTGCCCCATCCTCACCTGCTCTGCTGAATTTGGCTCCTTGATTGAGAATATGAAAAATCCCAAACCAGTGCCACAGCAAACAGAGACATGAGCACTCCCCCCTCTCCTGCCTTGAGTTTCTCTGGAATGACACTACTGAGAACTGAATCAAATTTGTGGCTATTGATATGCAGATGTTACAGTCTTTCACCGCATCGGGACAAAGCTGACTGCATTTCCATGTTGGTTTTGCACATAAATATGGATATTATCCCAGTGCCCCCGCTTCCGCCAGRATGATCGCAACTGATGTTCAAACAGAACAGGCTACGTGAGACAAAGCCCACAAACAAACGATGCCTCATGAAACAGCCTCTTCCCTTCCCTCGTTCCTGATTTTTTTTCTTTTTTTCTCTCTGCTATACACAAAGCTCAGGCCAGACAGGCTCCCTCTGCCTGGCTGTGTGGGCGGCAGAGCTGGTTCTCTCCCGAGGTGGCAGCTGCTGGCTTTTCATTAAGGAATGTGAGTGCCCTCACCTGGCGGGAGCAGCGCTCGGAGCCGGGAATGTCCCCAGCGCTCACCTGAGCCGAGGGATGCTGCGGCAGGGAGGGTCTGCTCTGCCAGGGAGTGCAGCTGCTGGAAGAAGAGCTTTTAAACAGCTCCTGCTGCCTGACTTAAAATAAAAATGCGGTATATTCGGTATTGTTAGATTAAATGAAAGACTGTTCTGGCATTTATTCTATTKTTGCAGATTTTAAAGCATTTGATATCCTTATTTTTAATCCTGTCATARGTTTCTGTGATAAYTCACAAAATCAGAGTGAGCTAGGAAATGTTTCTACCTAGGGCTGCTTAGTCTATCATACTTGCTATGATATTATTTTGGGAAAAGATGCAGTCTTTTGGTTTTGTTTTAGGTAAGACAAAAAACGGTATTTGAAGAGTGTGAGAAAAATGTTTAAATGTTTATTTTTTCCTTTTACTTTGCTTGATACTGTTGCTTTATGTGATTTTACAGTATTAATAACAATTTTTAAAGCAACTTCAGTGAAGCATTCTTGATCAACTCAGAAGAAAATGCCTTCACTCATATCTCTTTTTTTTTGGAAAATTTTGGAAGGGTCGAATTTCCATTTCAAATGAGATTTCATAAATCTTCAGGCCCTCATTGAARCAAGAATTTTGCTCTCCACACAGGCTAAGTCATGAATCTGGAACAGGAGCAGAGATTGAAAGGGCCAGGTRGGGTGGCAGTTAAATTTTTGATATTCAGGGCATTAATTCTCTCAGAGAAAGAATAAGAGTTGCAGTACAAGAACAAAATTTTGAATTGTCTTTTGAAATGTATTTGCAGATGAGGAGCTTTCAGGGAAAGCTGAGATGCAGAGCCCCTGGGATCAAGCTGATTCATGAGACACAAAATAGGTATCAGCCACTTCAGCTGGATTCAGGAGACTACCTARGACCATGTTAGTCYATCCAAAATTAATATARTGCTTCWGGAACATGTTTAAAAGTTGATCTTRAATATTTATTTAGATGGKACCATTTTCTGATTTTCAGRTTCACACCTGAACAYTGGGAGGCAGAGCCTGCCAGTGAAGGACACCCACTCTTGCCAAWAGTGAGGTTATGAGAACAACCTGAGTTTCTCTCCCCATATGCATTTCTTGAGACCTCACCCATTGATCTAATATGTTGAATTGTCCGCATCAAGGTTGGTTGGGATAGTTTTGGTTATTTATGCAAAAAGGCTGTGTGATGCAATTAAAAGTCACATGAATCTACCTTCACACCACTAGGAACCAGAATTATTTATAGAGAAATTAAATTTCTTGCAGTTATAGTGAATCCATTTGCAGTCATCCTCAATTCAGTTTATGTATACCTTTCTTCTAAATGGAGGAGATTTCAAATAGGAGAATGTCATCTCATCTGCCCCATCATTATTACCATTATTACAATTATTACCACAAGCCTTTTCTAATTACCATGTTCCTTGGTGTTCCCTTGACAATTTGTTTTTTTCACTCTTTGGGTGTTTCTCATTTAACTCCTCGCACATAGCCCTTAGGAAAATTCAATGTAGTCCTTCATCGTGCCTCTGAATGTGTATTTTCTGTGTTACTTGTGACAGCTTGTGATGTGCTCAGCACAACAGCATTACTGTAACAGCATTCAGATTCTATGGATAATTCCTGTTAATTGTTAACTGTATCACTGTATGGCTCAATATCCTGACAGAAGTTTAAAGAATGTTACTCTCAGCAACACATCCTTAGTAAAATAGTGTAAAAAACACAATTGGTGAATTTCAGCTAAGCAGCAGCATCTTTGTTGAAGGATTTTTACACATTACTATCCCAAAATAACACTACTCAAGTTACATCAAGCAATGTTCAGAAAGTTAATCACTGCCCATTTCATGGCCTCTCAATGTAACAATTCCTTCGAGGCAGAGAATTTTTTTCTGAAGAACTAAGCCATTGCTGTCCAAAGCTATCACCACCCTCAGGCTTTCCATTCCCTCCAAACCACAAAGCATTAGCCCTAATCCTTAATGTGAATGAGATGAAATTCAGATGATGAAATTCAGATGCAGAACTTCAGGCTCTTTTTCAGCCCTTGAAGGATTCCATTACTGTCTGCTCCAGTGAGACTATGAGATCTCTGGCCCTTCTTAACCCAAGTGTGACAGAGCTTTGGAAACAGCAGTTGTTGCACAAGAGAGCCAAGACTTTACCACTAGTTTACTATTGCCAGTTCTTATGGGTCACCTTCATTTGGGGAAAGGGAATTCACATGGGGGTCATTAGCAATTCTCCCCATCCCAGGTCATGTGCTCAAGGTAAAATTGTCTTTCTTGAAAAAGAAATCACATTTCTTTGGGCAAGGATTGTGAACTTACAGTGATGGCTGCTTATAAAAATGAATTAATCTTTAAAAGTTTCAYTGTGTATTTGGGTCTCTGCTGGAGACACTGCCACCTGGTCCAACATGCAAGACCCAGCTAGACTTTGTAGAAACTCAGTAGTGCATTGCAGCAACTCAGTAGTGCATTGTATCCACTGGAAAGTAGGGCTTCAACTTGTCAGATGCCTTCTCCTGCTTTGAGAGCAAGCAGCTTTTTGCTTTTCCTCTGGGTCATTCTGTTCTGCCAGAGCTCATCAGGAAGATCCAGMATGGGAAAAGAGACTCCATGTCCCTTCACAGCAGAAGTGCTAAGTAGGGCTGTGACTCATTYTAGTGGCTCAGTTATGGCTTGTTCTTAAAAGTTCTGATGTGGTCAGGATTTCCAAAGTATGTTCTGGTTCTGAAGAGCTTGTGTTTATTCTGCCAATCTTTTCTTGTCCTTCCTAATTCCTTTTCTTACCTGAGTAGTGCCACTCAGGAGTGTCAGGCAGTTCCCCAAACCCTCAATCCATCAGTCCTGTGGACTTCAGGAGTGACATGCAGTTGCAAGTTGCAATTTCTTCAGCCTCTTACACAGACATATTGAATGTCTTTGACTTCCATCAGTACACCCATAACTACAATTTCAGGTCAAGTAAAGAATGCTCTTCTCATCGGCCCCTTTCACTCAAAACAATGTTATTTTGCTTCTTATCAAAGATCAGTCAGTTCTGTATCATTTCTAATTCAATTACTAAGATATTACTAAGATTCTGCAGCATTATTTTCTTGACCACCTAAGACAGGAGAGACAAACTCAGCTCTGAGGTTGTCTTCCCTGCCTATCAGTAAAATTATGCTACTAAACTGAATCATGTGATTTTTTTCCAGAAAAAATACATTACCCAAGACAACCCTGTCTCTCTTCTCTGGATCTCTTCATGTTAGAAAAGGGGTAGAAAACAGAAAAAAATTCTTGCCAGTTTATCCACAATGATGTTTGCACTGTGATGGTGCCAAGAGTTAAGAGCATGAGGAACTCAGGCTTTCCAAGCCATCTTCCCTGTTGGCAGGAATGAGGAGGGAAGGGCCATGGAGGAAAACTCCTTGAGTCATATATGAGATTGGAGATCACYTAAGTGTGAGCTAAGAAAAATAGCAGCAGTAGATTGGTGTAAACTACAGAAAATTAGAGGAATTAATAAGGTCAAGGTAGCTGTAGATATACCTGGTGTGCAGAGGGGAATTAAAGGGCACATTGTCAGGCATAAGTAGAGCCAGAGTAAAAAAATACTTTTGTCTCAGTTACGAAAAAATCCCACTGCAATCTAAAATGATGGATTTTAATTTGCACAAATGACTGTCACATTTAAAAGGTTAATGGAAARGGTATTGTCTGCATTTCTGTGTGGGAATGCTGATTGCACCTAGCTGATACACTGGTGCACATGAAAGCTCTTGAACACAATGTTCACAAATGGCCTGTGAGTGCTTTGGTTTTGCTGCAAAGAGAGGAAAAAAAAAAAAAATAGAAGCCTTGTTTCAAAAAAAGGAGGGGTTTTTGCCAGCAAGAAGTAATTTCAAATACAGGCTCTTGACTTATTGGGAAAAAAGTCAGAGATCTTCAAACCTATGGAAGTCTCAYCTGTTTTATTTGTTGTTGCTGAACRACRAATGKGTGGAAATAMMCTCTCAGGCTTTTCAGTAGCAAATAAAGCATCTGAGAAAAAMTATTGCCTGTGTAAAGGCAGAGAGAACTGAGCTGAGGAGTGAAACTGGTCTTGTGAAAGCAAGGAACTTTCAGTGTGCTCTGAAAAAACTCCAAATACTATTCAGCCATGGGTGAAAGGAATATTGTGCAATGGAATCTGCTTCTTCTTAGATTTATAAAAAGAAATCAAGCTTCGCAAATAATTGCCTTAAATAAAGTCTGGTTTTGTTTGGTTTTTATTTTGTTTYRTTTTTTCCTTTTTAAAAAAGCACCCCATCAGTTCCTGCTCATGAGAGCCACCAGAGAGCTCTGCCTCACTGTTCTCATGCAGGTAGAGAAGAGAGCAGGAGAGAATTGCTTCATTTTACATGAAGTTTTATAGACAGAGCTGCGTGTTTGGGAATGATAAGTGCTTCCCATTTTACTGTGGCTTCTTTCCAGGTGCAGCATTCTGGGGAAAGGTAATACCAATTCTGACAGCTCACTTTTGAGATGTCTGATATGCAGTTGCTTTCACATTTCTGCTGTTTGAGAAAAGAACTCTTTCCACTTTGGCTAAAGGAGAGTTCTCTGCTTTCCCAGAGGGCTTTGAAAGACTCAATCCATTTCAGCACAGAAGGCAGAGGAAATACTCCCCTTGACTTCAGTTAGAGTTGGGTCTAAGCCCAAACAAGGGCTGATGAATGAGCTGAATCAGCTGTAAGTGCTCTCTGCTGGTGTGACTGCCATCTTTTATGTACAGCTAAATAGGAAAAAGAATTGTGTTTTTGTCCTCCTTCTGTATGCCTGCTTGAGAAAGCTCAAGAACAGGATRTGTTTCACCCCAAATCTTAGTTCTTTGCCAATCACTGCCACAGAGCACCAGTCACCCCTGCCTCCTTTTCTTCTGCATTGCAGGCCTCTGTGCTGCAGATCATTAATTACCTGTTCAGAGTGCACTTGCTGTGGATGTGCAGGGTACCCTGCTAATATGTGTTCTGGCTGATAAAGAGTATTAAACTTTTCCAGTTTCCAGTCACACAGCCCATGCCTGTTTTTCAGTAAACCCAGCTCCATTGTTCATTCATCCAACTTTTTTGTACTGGCTAATAGGATTGTTTATGCTATTGTTCTGAGGGCAAAGGGATTTGTTGTGTAGTCACTTCTCATATATCTGATACAAAAAAAGAAACAATCAAATTACCGAGACATTTAAAAATACTAGTAAACTTTTTTGCCAAACTTAAAATAAGCATTTAATAATATATACACATCACTAACAAAAAAGCCCAAGCCAAAACCACAAGGCTTTTAAAATAAAATTCACAATACTCTCAAAAATTACTTTTAAAATAAATTGCTATACACTGTTGTCCTTTCTCTTTTACACAACAAAAGAAAGTTGTAGAGTGCTCAAGAAAAAAAAAAAAAAAAGGAGAAGTAAAAAAGCTGGCATTTTTTCCAAACAGCTCTAAATGCCCATGCACAATTGTTGTTTTCCAGTCTGGGCTTTGGTGGGAAATGGTTCCATCGCCATTTCCAGAGCATAATCTAATTTTGCTTCCTTAAATGTATATTTTATCAACCTCTGAATGGAGATGGAGATCATGAACTAGATTCCATGGTTATAAATCCTGGTCCAAGTCCCTCAGCAGCTTAAGTGGTCATGTGGACAATGCATCCTCTGAAGTTTTTTGATTTAGAAATGTGGCTTGGAAGAAAATATTGACCTTTAGCAGAAAGACAACAAGTGTTGGTGCAAAACCTGTCAGCAGTCAGGTAGGGACAATTGCTTTGTCTACGTGGGCCTTTCTGCATGTAGAGAACTTCTGACAATTGAGATGGCTTCTCAAACATCCATCCTTTGGGAAATGAAATCAGGCAGGTGTCCATTTAACAAATTCTGGGTTGTCTAACAGTTAGCAAAGAGGGAGATTTTAAATTATCACCACTCAGTATGTGTGTATATATTCTGATATTTTATTTCCTTTTGACAATATGCTGAGTTGCCTTTTTTGGTGTTCCAGGGTACCCATTTTATAAATTACTGTTGAAAATATAGTTGATCTTGTCTTATATTTATTTTTCTTCTATAAGATAATTATTCACTGCTCTTTCTTCTAGATGTGTTCCCAGGCACTTGGCAATCTTACGAGTTTCTAACCTGGAGCTGTCTCTCCCTGGCTCTGATAGTTCATTGGGAATCAATGGAGCATTTTCCCCTTTGCAGGAGGTAAAGGCACGGTTCGAGTGCATCTTTATTCTGTGTCACTCAGTCTTCCCTCTGTTTTCCAAATCTCACCAGACATTTGATGACTGTGTTATGTCAATGTAACAACAAATTGTCATAGGGACTCAGCTGGCACTGGCATAAGCAGAGTCATTTGATTCTCCTCCCAGCTGCAAGATGACTCCAAGCCAACAGMAAGCAGGCAATTGGAGTAGCAGGTACTGCCCTTTTTTGTACTAGGCCAATGTCAAATGCCTATTAGGCATTTGTAAAATCATTGTAAAATCAATTTAATGATCTGTTAGATGTTTTGGGAGCAAGCTTGTGAGCAGGAATTAAATACTTTGGGATATGCTTCTCTTTTTTTCTTTTTCATTTTAAAATACTAAATTATCAAATTTGTCATTTTCCCTTTTATTTTCATTGCTTTTATTTACTTCTGAATTTTCTGAAATACCTGATAGTAAGGTTTGGAGTCTGGGGGAGTGTGCTTTTTTCTYCTGTACTCTCATTTCCTAAATCATCGGTTCACATTTCCTATTTGAACACATTTGGGYGTCTGCACTGTATTGGTGGCACAACAATGTAATTTCTGTGAGAATAGTTACCACTATGAGAAAGTGTAAAGCACATTCAGAAACCTGTTACTATAGTAAAAATTGAAAGTCCAAAATTATGGCATGCTCTGGTCTGYACTGTGTGGGCAATGATGGATCCCAGCCCAAAAAGCCAGCAGATTAACTCCTCTTGAAAAAAAACCCTCCAGACTCTGAGTCACTGCTTCTTTCCAAAAAACCTGTGACAGACAAAACACTTATTTTCAAGCAAACAATTATGAAAAATAAAAAGAAGYAAAATGACTGATGACCAATTTCTAACATGAAAAGAATTCTTTTAAATGCAAATTTATTCATGGAATGATGGACTACCACATTAGAAGGGACCACAGAGATCATCTGGTCCATCCTTCCTTGGCAAAGGCATTGTTTGGACAAGATGGCCCAGCACCTTGTCCAGCTGAATCTCAGAAGTGTCCAACACTGCAGAATCCACCACTTACCTGGGAATTAATCCAATGGCTGATTTTTCTCATAGTGAAAAGTTTTCCTTTTATGTCCAATCAGACTCCTCCCCAGGAGTAGCTTTTACCCATTACTCCTCAGCCTTATCCAAGTGACTCCTGGTAGAAAGGGAGTTTCAATCTTGTTTTTACTTCCTCTTTAAATGCTGGAACATGGTGATAACGTCTCCCTTAAGCCTTCTTTTCTCAATGGTGAACAGACCCGCTTCTCTCAGCCTTTCCTCACATGGAAGCTTCCCAGTCCTTTGATCATCTTTGTGAACCTTCTCTAGACTCTCTCCAGCCTGTCCACATGCTTTTTTTTTGCTTGTTTTTGTGTTTGTTTTTTTGCATATCAGGGACCAAAACAGTACCCAGTATTTTAGTTTATTCCTCTTGGTGGATTAATTAGATCTTTCTGTTTGAAAACAAATTGCTTTTAAAATACATAATTTTAAAGATGGTGATCCATCAGGCATATTTGATCAGGAAAACCACAACAAAGATGGCTGAAGATGATGACCATAGTTGGCTGCCTGGTCAGGGATGTCCTGGAGCAGGAGAGAAAGAGGTGTCACCATGGGCACAGAAGTACGAAAGTCAGAAGAGGCTCAAATAGGGTAGGAGAGAGATCTTGTTCATATCTCTCTGTACGACTAAGTGACAATTTTTATGTGGATAGTCTAAGATTTGTTGTTCATCTCATGCCCTGAACATGCCTATGTGATTCCAYCCAGCATGGCAGCCTCTCTCCCAGGAATGTGGGAACGTGGTGTCGACATGGATGTAAGTCACTTGTAGATACATCATCTGTAATTTGGAGAAATTAGAACAGTCACTGCTATTTGTCATGTGTTTGCAGATCCCTTGGAAAGGCTGAAGCTTTCCCCATTCAGAAAGCTTAAATATTTGGGTGTTGATGACCTGGATGATTAAACATAGAAAAACATTAGAATTAATTAGATACTGTATACATCCCCTCATATTGGCTGGTGTACTGTCCCCTGCTGGGGTTTCACAGCTTGGCAGTTGATCCATTACTGCAGCAGAGMGCATTCAAAGAGACATTTGTTCTAAAGAGACCTCAGAATGAGAACAATTTACACAAATGTGCCATGTTGCATAATCATAATAGRCCAGATTGAAGTCTTCACTGCTCAGTTTTTCACAGGACTTGTGCAGTTGGTGAGGATTTCATGGCACAGCTCAAATGAGTAATTGCTCAGCCCTGTGAGTAAGGGATCTGCAATATGTCATTCTATTATTATTTATCTAATTATAGCCTTTGTCAACTTAATGTGCAGATTTACAGTAGAACATGAACACACTCACCTGAAAGTTGTACAGGTATGACACAAAGCAATGACATATGCTTTCTGTCCAGGAAAGTGTGACCTAGAAAGAGATTGTGTGATAACAAGGAGAAAGGAAGAAAAAAGAGAAAAAGAATAAAGAGAGAAATGAGAAAAGTTTGACCAAAATCAAACAAATACATAGGTAGAGTTCAGAGGAGGGGATGTAGTGCATTTTTCTGAATCTTATAATTCATAGCTATAAACTTGGAGAGATAACTTAGAATATCTTTATATAGCTTAATTGGTGTATCACATATTATGATTACTAACTTTTGATAGAAATGACACAAGTACCCTTGGTCTGATCAGTGTAATTTTATTTTTTTCACAAACTGTCCAAAACCCCTTTTATTTTCAGGACTACTCTAGGACTGGAGTCTTCATGGGTGAATGGAAATTGATTCTGGAAAATTTTAAAAATGGTTACTCAGAAAGCTCTAGAAATTTCAACCTAAGTGTTTGTGTCTTTTATTTTTTTTTTTTCATTTGCTTTTAACACAGAAATCAGTGGCAAATTTCAAGAAGCAGTGCTAATTATTCTCTATAGTAAGAACACTTTTTTCACTTGCCTCAAGTTTTGCTGCTATTCAGCTGTTAGGACTGATAGTTTTAAATGATGTTTAAATGCTTCTGGATAGTTTAAATCGCTTAAAAACATTAAGCTGAAATAATTTTAAAGTTAAGAAAAACACCAAGTTTGTACTCTGCGAAGTAAAAAAAAGTAGTTACTTCTTGTCTGCAAATTACATTAAATTAGATAAGTGTTTGTTTTATGCTTTTTCTTCTGCAATTTTGTCTGAATTTGGCTTGCTTTTAGGACTTAAAAAAGTGCAGGTCATATGTAATCTGTAGCTGATTTGAGCTGCAGTTTACTGAGCAAAGATCAGGACTGGGAGTTGAGRAGTGTGAAATGAGGACCATGAAATAGCTAAGCCACAAGGCTGCAAGAAAAGATAATTTGAGAAGAGAGGGGAGAAAGGGGAATCAGCAGGGAAAATTGAGTCTTCTAAGCGAGCACGCTTCAGTCAAGTGCATGGAAATGAACTGGGAATCATCATTTCTCTGCTGTCACAAATATCTGCGAAAAAACTAGTGAAGTGTCCGCTCCTCTCTAGCACTGATTCAGACTGAGAATGACAACCTAAGATTGCTATCCATTATTCCATTAGCTGAAATTACTGTAATCTCCCCAGCGGAGCCAAAGGTTCCAAACCTTCTGTCGAGTSACGCCTCTGTCAGCGCAGTCCTGGGTGATGGCATCTGGGGGCCTGCCTTTTAAAGGCCACAGAGTGAACTGAAAAGATGAACTTGAAATGACTTTGCTGAAGATAGAAAATGTGCGTATGCTTTGTTAGGAACTTCAGCACAAAAGTTTCTTTGAGCTTCTTTCTTTTGGCACCTTCTCCGCCTACGCTGAGCTCCAGAGGCAGAGGTGTAGGCTGGAAGCAGCCAGCAGAATTGACAGTGCTCAGTTTGGGAGCAACTGCTCCATWTTTCAATTATTTCTCTGCTGTTCAGTGCAGGAACAGAATTTTTTTAATAACCAGGTGCATCTGTTTACTGACTCCCTATCCCTGCCCCAGGACAGATGGATCACCAGGGTGGAGGGGCTGTGCTTGCCCCATTCAGAGAGCAGATGTACTTCTTTACTGCATGGTGTACAAACACTTTAGCACCACAATTGATTTCTCATGGATTTATTTTTTTTRTTTTTCAAGTCATGACCATTGTTGTAGTATCTGAGCACATACAAGCCATAACTATGTATTTTTACTAAGTGTGAAATCAAGAATTGCTGTTTATTTRTGTATCCACAACAGGGATTTCCAGAAAATGAAACCATTGATATGCCAAAAGAACAGTTCCCAGATTCCAGAAGCAGTGAGGACTATTCAGCTTTCCTAYAGATATGTATGTTAAATATCCATGAAGAGAGGCACACAGCTAGAGCCCACTTTTGAGATTCACAGTGTAAAGGAGATRCATTCCACCACATGATGTCATAAGGACAGATATTCCAGCAGTATTCCAATCCCATAATCTTGAAATGACCCTTACTCTGGCTGGAATCCCCTCTCTTCCTGATAGCCAACCTAAACCTCCTCTCCGGGTGTCAAAACCAAAACCTAAGAACTCCTCACCAAAAGGGAAAGTCCCAATGAGTCAATTGTGTCAATTTTAGATTGCATTTCTCTAATATACATAATTAATAAGGTGGTTTAGGAATTGCCTGAACTAAGCACATTATTGTGCTTTAACACTACTCACTAATACTGTGCTTCTGGTCCAAACACTGGAGCACTCCAATTGCTTCTGAGCTTAATGACAGARGGAAAAGGGTACATTACATACAATTGCTGATCACATCATTTCTGTGTTAATGTTTGARTCTTCTAAAAAATGAAACTAATGTGAAGATGCTGGAAAATGCACCATAAATTAAACTTGCAAAATGTCACAGCTTATTTAATCTTCCATGTTGAAAGGCAGAGTATTTAATTAGTTCCACATAAGCAGTGTTTGTTTAGAGAAAATCTTTAACCTTGATAAATTATTGAAGAAATTTCAGTAACTCTTTGACACAAATGGCACAGCTGTCATGCTTAAAGTTACAATGAAAAGATTTGCACACATTGGAAGTATTTTCAGACACTTTCTGCAAGTTATACTTAAATAGGTTTTTCTATATTTAGGAAACCTCTAGATTTCTTTGACACACTGCCCCAGAACTCTGAAAGATTTACTGATCAGAATGGTTCACTGGACATTTTTATCTTCCTGTACTCTTTTGTGCAGGCACTTAGAGAATGCCAGATTTGAAGTGTAGCTGTTCAGACAGCTGAGAAACATGATTCCTGATTACAGTATACATATTTTCAAACTTAAATAGGTTAGCAGTTATGCTTTGAATAATTTATCAGAAGAGAGATTTTCTCTGCACAAACAAGGTGTTGGAAAACACATATCACTGCTTCATTATTCAGCCACATTATTCAGTTCTCCAAATGAGTTAAAACCCCCTTGTTCTTGTGCTAGGCAGGATGGCTGTTAAGCTTTAGCAGTTGGAGAGCCCAGATACTGAACATGGGGTCCAGCACAGGAAGGACCTGGACCTGCTGGAGTGAGGCCAAAGGGGGCCACCAAGATGGCTGTTGTTGAGCTTTTGCAGTTGGACAGCCCAGATACTGAACATGGGGTCCAGCACAGGAAGGACATGGACCTGCTGGAGTGAGGCCAAAGGAGGCCACCAAGATGATTAGAGGAGTAACTCTCCTATCAGAAAAGTCTAAAACAATTGGAATTGTCAGCCTGGAGAAGAAAAGGCTTTGGGGTGACCTAATTGCARCCTTCCAGTATCTGAAGGGTGCCTACAAGAAAGATGCAGAAACTTTTTACAAGGGCATGTAGGGACAGGAAAAGGGGGAATGGCTTTAAACTGAGAGTAGGTTTAGATTAATATCAGCAAGAAATTCTTTACTGTGAGGGTGGTAAGGCACTGGAACAGGTTGCCCAAAGAAGCTGTGGATGCCCCRTGCCTGGAAGTGTTCCAGCCCAGGCTGGATGGGGCTTGGAGCAATCTGGTCTAGTGGAAGGTGTCCCTGCCCATGGCAGGGGGGTTGGAACTGGAGGATCTTTAAGGTCCTTTCCAACCCAAGCCATTCTATTATACTATGATTTCTTTGAATTCCCATGTGKAACTTTTGTACAGATTTTGGTTAATTCTTGTGTCTAAGTTTCCTCTCCTTCACTCAGTTTTCCAGTAAGTGATCCAGAATTTGGTACAGGGGTTTTTTTCAGATAAAAAATTTACATCTGAAGGATTTGTGAAACATATTGACTTCATGTCAAAATGCAAATTCATTTGTTCTCTCACTGAGGAAAATTAAATYACAGAACTAATGTTCCAGGAAGTCTACTTTTTGTGTAAATAAAAGTCCTAAAGTCATAGGGTCTGAGTGAAATTCAGAGCTGGATATTCATCTGGGGCAAACTTTGCATTCATTTTCAGTATGTGGAGATTAGGCACACAAGTTTTTTAGACTTAATTAATCATCTGGCTGTGAAATTTTAATCTATATTTCAAGATGATACAAACCAAAAAGGCTCATGGTAAAAATGTAAATGTAGCAGCAGACCCTGAAGCACTGCATAATCATGAATCAGGCTAACTGGCAAAGAATCTATAATTCATATTGTAGTTGATCATCATTCATTATGGTTTGTTTTTTTTAAGAGACTTACTGTATATGTCAGGGTTTGTCAGCACTTATATATTATACACATCAGTTATGAGGGCTTGCTAATTATTTTCAGAGGCATCAGATAAAAAAMMCCCAAAAACTAGCAGCAGACCTCCTTAAAGACAACTCATGTGGTGGTTGATTCCCTGGTCCCCCATTGCCAGTGAAAGCATTGCACATTTAAAATTGAGTCTCTGCATTTGTCTTTCCATTTTGAACAAAATACCTACTATTTTTCACAAAGATCTCATCCACAGACTTTGTGTTAGACAAGCAAAAGACACAGGACCAATGTTCAGGGTAAGGTTTGAACTTCTATTTCAATAGAAAACCCAACAAAGTCATGAAATCTGAATTCTGCCTCWGGTTTTTGGGGTATTCCAAATCAAGTTCAAAGTACTCCAGCCTGATTCAAGTGATTTCAGGAGCATCCTGTTATGCTGAAACTAATTTCAGTCTTCTGTACTTGAATTTTGCACATTGGCTTTGCAATCATCTGTGGGCAGCACAAGGGGGTTACCTCTGTTCTCACTCTAACTGCATGGACATGCATCCTCCTAAAACAATTGCAGTTTTTCACTACTGCAAGCACTTAGCACAGCCCCACTGAAATCAAGGTAACAAATGGTAGTGTGCCACWTTCCATTTAAAGAACATACATTGGGACATCTGTGATTGATTTCAGTCTGAATCTGGGAAAAAAAAAAGACCTTTAAAATAGCAAAAAAGTTCCCAGGGTGTGGAAATTATAATGCTAATAGACTTAACTGGAACAAAGGCTACTAACTTGAAAGTAATTTGGAAATAGGTGCTCTACCCAGACAAAATAATTAAGGTAACRATGACACATCTGTTCAAAATAAGTTCAAAATGCTTTTTCCACCCCAAGTGGAATTGATCACTGCTTGTTTTTCTTTTGCAGATTTGCAAGGTTGAAAATAATTACAGGAGCCTAATCCAAAACTCATGTTTCTCCGTTGACCTGACCCGTAATTATTCTCTGTACTTTTGYTTCTCCACTGTTATTACCTAAATACAATTGTATTTTAAGCTTAACTAAATATTAGGGCATAAWGCAGCTGATGGCCTTGAGACAGACAAGGGTTCTGAGAGCAGGAAGGAAAAGGAAGGGATGAAGGCATTAGGATCTTTTGTTAACTGGTGATGCTGGAGAACAGCTCTGAGACAGGGGGGAAAGGGTCAGCTGAAACTCAGTCCTTCAAAGAGAGGTCTCTGGGCACTGAAGGAGGCCAACACAGGCAGATGGACAGACAAACAGACAGGTGCAGGGTGCCTTCTTCCCATCTGTCCATACCTGTGTATAGTTCTCCCTATAAGAAAAGTGTCCAGTTCTGTTGTACAAATATTATGCATATTTTTTGTGTAGCTTCAATTAGAGTGATATATCTGGGGTAATTTTTCCTCCTAGGCAAAAGCTATACCTCATACCTAAACACAATTTCAACCAAATTTTAGTAATACTTCCAATTTTTTTTTATTCCATCTGCTTGCTTTTTCTGGATTTCTCAGTGTAGAGAGAAGAAAGTGGTGGAAAGCACATGTATATATGTGTGTGTATATATGTATATATATATGTTTTTATATGAATATGCATACATATTTAAGATGGCAAATAGTGGAAGCAAATTTCATTATAAGTGAAAAAGCTATTAGACTCCCTAAGGACTGGAGAATAGCAATGAAAAAAAGAATTGACAGCTTGAAAGAGAAGACTTTCTCCATGTATTACTTCCCTATGGACTGCAGGAAAATCATGTTTTCTGAGAGAAATCTTGGAGACAGGGTGGGAGGGGGAATTGCCAATGAGCCCCAGGAGTCAGGAGTCAGTAATCAGCTGTAATGGTGTYCTGAAAATTCACCTACCAAATCTTAAACAGTCTCAGAAATTCCCTCCTTTCCCATTGTACTTCCTTGCTGACAGGGATAGGAATAGTTTTGTGCAGTGTCCCARTTGTCAGTCATGTCTAATGGTAAGATGCAGTTTCCAGGTTCTYATGGCTTTGTTAGATGTTACCCACTGGGAGTAAAAGCTTTGCATGTTTTGCTCTCACAACAAAGAGATCCAGCTTGAAGGAACCTGCAGCTCTGCCTAATTTCAGGCACTCACCACCAATGCAGGGCTTACACGGTGTTTCCTAAAGGAAAATGTCTTCTATCAGCAAAGCAGGGTCCTCATCTCTACCTGGCAGAGAAGCACAGCATCTGTCAGCTGTTACAGTTGGTCAAATGCATGTCAATAGCAGAAATAATTTCAATTGTTATCAGGTGTAAAATAGTTTCCTATTGGCCATCACAACCATATTTCCCTCCTTACAGAGGCTTTTAGTAAGGTGTATCTCTAAAAGCCAGCCCACACTGACAAACACTGCAGGGAGCTCTTCATCCTGTGGCAGGGAATTTGCTGCTTGTTGTGAGCACAAGAAGTAATGACACACTCTAACCCCAGGAAGGGTCACCCATTGCCACACAGAGAAAGCTGCACAGCTGCTAAATGAGGATTTAATGAATCATAAAGAAGTAGTGGCCAAAACTTTCAGGTGAGCTGACCTGTGAGTTGAGAGCCAGATGAAGGGCTACTGGAGTCACAATATAGCACAGAGATAAGTCTGTTCTGACAAGAGGTGTCTTAYTGCCTCCAGGAAACAATCACCTTTCTAGCTGATTTCCGTTCCTGCCCTAGCTCTGTGAGTATACTGGTGTGCTGGTTTTGYCTGGGGAAGAGTTAACTTTCTTCCCAGTGGCTGTTATGGAGCTTTATTTTATATTTGTGTTGAGTGCAGGGTTGGTAATAGAGATGTTTTTGTTACTGATGAGCARAGCTAACACAGAGCCAAGGCCTTTTCTCCTTTCTGCACTGCCATGCAGGGGAGCTGGAGCTGCATGGAAAGCTGGGAGGGGACACAGCCAGGACAGGTGACCCCAAATGACCAAAGGGATATTCCAGACCATTTGACATCATGTGCAGTATGTAAAGCAGAGGGAAGAAGGGGGAAGGGAGGACATTTAGCGTGGTGTTTGTCTTCCTTATAATCATGTGATGGGGCTCTGCTCTCCTGGAGGTGGCTGAACACCTGCCTGCCCATGGGAAGCACTGCATTAATTCCTTGTTGTGCTTCACTCAGAGCTGTAGTGTGTAGATTTGTCTGGATGCTTTGGGTGTGTATTTTAAGTAGAGTGCACATGTAAAAGGAAGTGGTTGAGATGCAGGGTTGTGGATGTGCTTGTGGTAAGGAGGTGCTGCTTTGCACAGAAAGTGTTGGCAAACATCAGGTTTTTAGCATGCAGGAGCCCCAGCTGGATGGAGAGCTTGTCTGTTTTGTAAAGAGTCTGGAGGCTTCCTGTGGTGTTTGGAGTAGGGAAAACCCACAAATGAGAGTGCTTTAGGGAATACCCACAGAACCCCTGTGTGTGGCCAGAAAAGGYGCTTTTGAGAGTGCCAGGTAATTTGCAATAATGTGACTGTGAGGACCTCCCTAAAATGGGGGAGCTCCCAACAGTGAGCAGTGCTTAAACACCTGTGAGTTAAAAAATTACTGTCAGGAACAGTTTGAAAAGTGTGGCCTTGGGGCTTATTTTTGGCACATCTTGTACTACAGGAGTTGTACAAACTCAAAGCTTGTTAATTAAACAATGCTCCTCCTATTAACTAAAYGAGACTGGTGATTGCAAAGTAATTTTTCTGTAAGATGTCTGAGTATGGCTATGTCAAAAAGCATGTATTTCAACAGCCAGAATGCATTTTTCAGGCCACCTTTTAGGTTTTGAGCATCTGATTTAAGCTGCTGAATGCTCACATAGCATGGTTTTAGCACATATATTTATGCATCTACGCTTTTGAATTGAGCTGAGATTTTGGTCATCCTCACTGCAAAACACAAGGTTCTTGGGAATAGCTGTCAAAAGYAGCTATTCTCAATAATCACTTTTAAGAGTTTTATCAGGAGTTTGCTCAGGGCTTTGCTGCAGAGTGACTTAGAGTCTTAAGATCTGACCAAAATATTAATTTGGACCGGAATATCAAAGCACAGAAAGGACAACACATTCAGATTCCTTAGGGCACTTTTTTTTTTTTTTCCCTTTTATATTTCCATAGCTGTAGAARTATTAGGGTTTTTGTGTGCCAGTTGTAAGAACAGACTCTTGGCTCCTCCATCTGGTAASTAACTACTATAGTGAAGTGGCTTACTAAAGGCTGCTCAAAAGGCAAAATGTGCTGTTGGGCAGTTTGTTGTGTGTTTTCTTTAATTTTTTCCACCCTGATTGTGTTTATAATTGACACAAAGCTGTTTCTAATGCATTTCATACATTTTCATAAGAACTACACTTTGAAATAATGCAATTATCTGGCTATATATATATATATATATATATATCGTCTTGCCAGGCTGACCTATCCTTCAGGAAACACTCAGGTTTTATTCAAAACCATATCAAGAGGAGATGCACTAATTTTTGAAGACTTCGTAATGAAAGCAGTGGGAGAAGCTGACACTGTTTATTATCTTGTGAAGATATTCAAAACAATCTTATATAATCATAAAACAGCCCTCCCAAGAGCACTCTTGAGAGATTAATATGGATGTTATGGTGCCTCAGGATAATAATATGCATTTTCAGTAACTGTCTTTGGAAGACTTCCTGTTAACAAGAAAGACAATTTTTTTTTAAACTTCATGTTTAAGTAATATGAGAGGCATAAATAGAGACTGGCATGAATAAAGAATGCTCATTTTTAGGCCATTACAATGTAACTGAATGCCCACATGGTCCTGGACCCCTTAAGAAAGCCTGCAGGCTGTTCTCCAATCCACAGTYATCCTTTGTGATTTTTGTAGGTTTATCAAATCTCTTGGGTCTTGTTACTCAACATACAGGTGCAAACATGCAGTAAACATTCCAGCTGCATATACTTCATCATAACTTACAGTGCTAGACAACTGCCTTGCAAAAAAACCCCCCAAAACCAAACTGAAAACAGTCACTCCCCCCCAAAAAAAGAGAAATGGCCCATAAAATTTTCCACAATTTGTGAAAACAATCTAATAAAGACTTGCAGGGCAGGTTATTAATGTTCTGTGCTCAGCCATTTCATTGCATGAGGCATTGATTCAATAAGCTTCAGTACATAATTAAAACTTGCAAGTTCAGAGATAGKGGTAACATCTACTGTCTGCCAAACTGCAGTAAAAATCGTAATTACATTTAAGTAGTTTGGAATGACAGCTTTTCTGTCCTAGAAATAGGATCAGTGAAAAATGTTTCTATGCCAAAGGTCCTGCTGTAACAGAGTCATGATGGTTTTCCACTGCTCCACAAGWGCTAAAGTAGGACACGGTGATGTAGGGTGGAAGCTTTGTTATAAAGCCATTGTTTTCTGAGCTGTTAGTGGAGCTGGCTGACTCTATAGACCCCAAAGTTTGTTGTCTCTGGGCAGCAGCTGGTTTCATTCTCTCCTCCTGATGAGGATGRGAGGAAATGCTGCTCTGGATCCGAGCCAAAATACCCCTGTTACCAAGGCTGAAAGGCTGAAGTGTGGTAGCTTTCATCAGGATCAGAGGTCTGACAAAGTGGCACAGGAGTGCCATGTGTACCTGACACCAGCACAGATCTTTGTTCCTTTTTATGGAGCCTGAGCTGGCTACTGCACTCATTCCCTACAAAACTGGAGATTAATGTGTAAAGGGTGGTGACAGAACACATGMTGTAACTTACTGACCTGACCTGTCACTTTCTCACATTAAAAAAATCTTAATAAAAGGTGTATTCAGTTTTATCTGTAAGAATTCAGGCTTTATTAAAAAAAATTAAATAGAGCTATGGCAGATGGTACCTCTTTTATTTTAGGATCACATACTTTATTAATAATTTGTTAACTATATGGCTGAGAGTCTGCTCATAGAATAAATCTAGTGGATATGTTTATAATCCTTGAATTATTTTGTATTCAAAATTGACTTTCTGAATGCATTTGGCTTTAACCTAGACAGTTCAATTTTCAYAGTGTTTTTTTAGGAGGCAGGATGAAGCACAAATCAGGCCATTAAACCAAGGAAGCTTACAAGGAATCTAGYTCATGAAAGAGTCATTGGACTGGAAATAAAGGGTTTTTTCAGTGTTTAAGAAAACAAAGCTTTTGCACATATGTTTTCCATTTTTTTTCTTTTTTATTTTTTTTTTTCCTAAGGAGAGAATATGGCAGAAAAAGCCTGAGCCCAAATACTGACCCTGCCATCTCCAGGGAAGGATTTTCTCAGATGTTGCAGCTGGTTGCTCTCTTTTTGGCAGGCCAGGTGATGTGTGAGGGTGGGATACTGAGTAATGCTGCACACACTGAGAACCTGACAAGGAGCAGGGTGCCTGGTGGGTTTTCAGACCCAGCAGCTGTGTGTTGGACACACTTCAGCTCCTTTTCTAACAAGCACAACTGCTGTGCTTCTTAAAGCAGCTGTGCCAAGCAGCCTTTCAGCACATGCAAGCAGCACCCTTTTTATTCATGCCCAAATCAAGCTCCTGCTAATGGTAAATTTTTAATTGTAACTGCTCACATCCTTCAGGGTTGTGGCAGCCCATGGCCTTAGTTTCTAGTTCCTTGGGCATACTTTTTGAATACACAGTCATATACCACTTCAAAGTATCTTTGAATAAACTTTCATAAACTAGCTCTCATCCTCATCTTGTAAGTGGTCTTTCCCCCTCACTGGGACACCCTATTTCACCTTGAGCTTTCAGTCAACCTCTTTTTTAATTTTTGGACTCTGTTTTCACCTACAGGGCTTGATTGGGGTCAATTCTTCAATAAAAAAAATAATGTTAATGTACAAAAATCATGTAAGAGAATGTGGTCCATGGAAGATGCCCCAAATGTTTAAACAGAATTTTTTTTTGAGAAAGGGAAGAGCAATTTATTTCAAAAGTTTTATGTAGGCATCTGGTTGGAGATGCAGTTTTTGGGAGTGCTTTTTGGGGGGATCTGCCTGACATTTCATTCAGCTTGTGCCTTTTTTCTCTTCTCCCCTTTACTATTTCTGGAATCACCCACAACTCCACCTCCCACTGACTGGCCCCAGTATTTGAGTTCAGTGGCCTGATCAGTGTTGTGTGAGCTGTTCCTAATATTCCACTTAACCATATAAATAAATAAGTATAAGGGGTTGAGGGTTTTTTGGTATCAAGTGCACCATCAGCTCTGCAAATCATTGAAGAAATATTCACACGGAGAAAAATGACATATATGAAGAAATAATGTCAAAACACCATAACAGGATTTCTAACACCTTTATGTTTTATAGCTAAATAACACAATGAAATGGCATGTGAAAGAAACACAAAATCCTTACCTCCTCCCCAGCTCCAAATCCTCTTCCTCTCAAGTCCAAAAGTTCTGAGATTTCTTTACTACCCAGCCTGGCAAAAGAACATCTTCTTTAGCACCTCTTCTTCCTTTTTTCCAATTCATCTTGCCTTTTCCCTTCCTTTGAGAGTGCAATTCAGAGGAATCCCTGCCTTTTTTAAAACTTCTCCCAGCTGAAGGTGATGTTTTTCCTATTTGTTTTAAAGCCCAGGTGGGARAATTAATTCTTAGGAATCATCCTACCCAAGTTAGTATATGTTAGCACCTTATTGGATTGGATGATGGATAAGCAAAAAAAAAAATGGTTTAATTTTAATGCATCTTACTATCTTTATAATGAGCTTACAGAAATAAGATATAGACCTAAAATATTTTATAGAAGTAGAGTAGAAAGTCAAAGTAGAAAACAACTGTCTAGGGAATGAATAGAAAGATCTGAATACATCCAAGTKATATATGACCCATTGTACTAATACTGACATATTTGATCACTGAAACAGTGAAATKACACTTAGTGTAATTTTGACTTTAGCTTCTAGTACTTTGCTGTGTTTTTATTTTCTGTAATTGGAATATTAAACKACTTAATTTATATTTAATATTTTAGAGTTACAATTTGAAGCTCAAGTCTTTACATATCCCTGTAACATTAATAAGTGAACTGACTTTGGAATATTTTGTGTTGTAATCTGAAAATAACTTTGTGAGTTCTTTGTGGAAAATTCATTATTTAGAAATTATATATCCCTGGTGTTTCCATGGAAACACTTTCACCTTATGCTAATGAAATACAAATTATGGGAAAATAAAATCCTTAATAGAAGAGTATTAGAATTTATTTTTTTTTTAGTTTGGAAAATTTTAATGCAGATAAACCTCTAGTCTCTCAAAGCAGCTGCCAGTCCAGGTCCAGAAATGGGTCAGGTTCATCCTGTTCAATACTGCATTCCAGAAGCTGGAGAGGTTACCATAAGGGTAAATTAAATACACTGTTTACTGGCAATGATGTCTCAGAAGTCTGGGGTTTTCATTATTCTGTGTCTGGGCTCAACAAATACTCTGTTTATGCATGCTTCCTACAAATAATGTGGTTTGGGGTTTTTGCCCTGTATGACACCATGTAGATAGCACTTATCCACTGTGATAATTTTATTCTTCCCAGCACTGTGGAGTAGGAGGTTGGTAGGACTGYTCTTATGATAAAGAGATGTTGGGCTTRTTCCCAGTTTTACCACAGCAATAAWGCTCTGATCYATTTTCTTGCAATGGATGRCAAAATTACTTCTGCCCTTTGTGTCCATTGCACTACCTCTCTTTCAGGATCTCTGGGTCCTTTTTGGTCTAGACCCACTGAAGGGCAAGTGTGGGGTGGCTCTGAAATGGGATGCCTGGTGGGCAGTCAGTGGAGAGCAGGAAMAGCMATATCCCACTGTTCTTCATYCACTGCAGRGAATGAAGCCCACACTGCCTTCACCTTCACCAAAGCTGCTGCTTGGGGACTGTGCTGTGGGTCTGATTTTGGGGGACTYTGCACCAAGGGAGGGCAGGTGGGATCCATCTCTGCTGGGCATAGGCTGCCCCTGGCAGTCCTGGCTAAGGAGACAGAAAAATATTTGCAGCCCAGTGGCCCAAGTGTCCTAAAAAAACMTTTCCCAAAATATTCTTGGTCCTGATAGCAAGTGGAGGGGATGGAGGGCTGTTGATGGCACTTTTTGGAATTGGTGATTGACTTTAATTGGTTGGTTGCCTTTTTTTTTTTTTTTTAATTATTCATGAGGTCTTCTGTGTGTAGGACAGAAAGAAAAAGTGTAATTTAAAAAGTGTTTTTATTTTGGCAATTCCTTTCTCTTACCACAACACAAAAACCCCCACATTGATCAGAAAGTATCAAAGAATGTTGTTTTCTTAATACATTTTTGTAGACATGCTGTCTGACTCTCTAATTGGAGTAAGAATTTACTCAGACTTCATTAGCCTTGCTCTTGTTCTTATGATCAGTTTAATCAGGCTTGAGCCCTTTGCAGTCACATAGGTGAGAAGCAAACACAATCTGTAGCTTATTTAACTATTCCTCAATTACACTGTTCTTTTTGGTCACAAAGGGGACAAGGAAATTTGCCCTGAAACTATGAAACAGTCATCAGTAGCCTCAGAGAGTTGCCTTTGCTGATAACAGTATTGAGCCAGAAATTTTCTGCCAATTCAGCCTCCTGCTGCCACCCACAGCCAGYTGTGTTTAGGAGTTCTTCAGCTGACAATAGTCAGAAAGGAGGTGAAGGATTTTTTTTGTGTTAGGAACACAAAGTCTGGAGAAAAATCAAAGTGGTAATGGATTCAGAAGAAATACCCAAATTAAAAAAAATATTATAATAACTCACAAAGCATTGGTTTATGGTGTCTGGATTTTTTTTTTCCCAGTTTTAGAGTAGTAGCAGCAGCAGTTGTGTTTCTCCTGATCTTCTCTGTGTTCTGTCGTTTGGTTGCAGAGTATTTAGGCTGAGAGTTTAAATCACTGGAAAACAGAGTTTAGTGATTGCTTGGGGTCTTGGATAAAGCAGCTRCTGAAAGCAAAATGTTCTTGATACTGTGTGTGCTCATTGATCTTTCTGGGCCACCAGAGAGGTCTTTCAGTCCCATTCCAGGCTGAAATGGAGCTGTGGTGAAATGCTGCACATTCAAGGACAAGCTGCTGTCCCTGAACTGCCTTTTGTGGGTATCTAAAGAGATGGATTAAATTGAAATGGATGTATGTATAGATTTACATTTACATTACAGAAAATGACTGGTGACACACCAAAACAACGTGATGGGTCACAGGGTTGAAGCTAACTTGTGTATAGAGCAGGATTTTTAACACTTGTGGAAGAGGGGAAGCATTCATCTTCAAATTGCAAATTTTTCTCTCCTCTTGTAGCATAACATTAAATGTTTATTCTGCATCCATTGGAATTAAAACTTGCACAGGTCAGTCTGGCTTGACCTCATCTCACAGGGAAGGGAGGGCAGAGCTCCACATGGGCTGAACTCTGCTCTGTTTGTGACAAAACTGTGGCATTTCATGGGCATGGCACAGTGAGCATCTCCATGGCACAGCTGCCTGTTATGAAGCCTCCTGTGACTGARGAACGCAACAAGAAAATGAAGGTGGAAGAAGAATGTTTCAGCAGCTTGTCCAAGGCAGACACATTGTGTCAGAGCAGGGCTCAGCAGCATTCCCAGATTTTAGCCCAATGATCTGTTCAGTTTTCCTCCCTGGCACCCACTTTGATCATAAATTGAGGTCTAGTCTCTCATTTCTGCTCTTCTAAGTGCCACTGTTCTTGTCTCCTCCACCCATGGATGTGTGTGTTCAGAATGACACACAAAGGTCACAGTGGGAATTTACTCCAAATACTGACTAGGTTTGTTCATGTGTCAAGGGCCAGGGGCCAGGGATGGCAAGGAATACCTTGGCACAGCTTGTCAATAGCAGGAATGTGTCTCACTTGACCATATTAAATTACTCTGGTTCACCCAATATGATATTCWGCTTTGACCTTTGGCTTTCCCCCATTAGAACTTTATTGTTTGGCTGGCTAATTACAAGCATTTCAACCTGTGGCAAAGAGGAAGGATTATAAATTTCTACTCTTGGTCTGAAATGGTTATTGTGATGAGAATGCATGGGCTGTACAAATACTATATTAACTGAACCACAGCAATGTCCTCGTGGAATGACAAAATCTTTGACATGGCTGGTTGTTTGACACCTTTGCCTTCCTGCAAAGACAATGAGGCATCATTCATTGAAATARGGAAGTTTGATTCAGTGTTTTGGGGGTTTTTTTGGAAAGGTGKTTTTTTTTTCTGTCTATGCTTCTGGGATTTTTTTACTATCCAACTTGATTTGTGAGGGAGCTGTCAAGGTCACCTGCTGAAACCTCCTCCATCAAATAATGACATCTTGTATATTATTTATGGTCAAAAATTTATTCTGAGAATGTATGTATCTGCATGTGTGGAGTATCTGTATATGATTTGGATTTGAATCTGTGATGCTGCCTGATCTTCATAAGTCCATTTTTCAATGGATCTCCTCAGCACGTCTTCTATCAGTGTGATTTACTGTTTCCTCTGTAGGGTACATATGACTGCCTAGTCAGGTTGGCAGGTTTGAGGGATTTACTYACGTTGTGCTAGGACRGGTTTATATTGGATCTTRGGAAAGCATYCTCACTGRAATGGTTGTCAAGCATTGGAAGAGGCTGCCCATGGAGGTAAGGGATTGAGTGAGCATCCCTAGAGGCACTTWAAAGACATGCAGATATGGCACTCAGGGACATGGTTTAGTGTTAGACTTGGCAGTGCTGGACTAACAGCTGGACTTGATGATCCTAGAGGTACTTTCCAACCTCAGTGATTCAAAATTCTATTATACTAATAAGTGAAAACTGAAGGGGCAAAAAATCCATTGAACAAAGGGGCATTTGGAAAAGAGGAAGAGCTACAAATTTCTGAAGAAAGTCAGTTGTGGGCATGGAGAGGGGGACACGAGTTAACGGGCTGAGTTAAACAGTTGTGCTTTTTGTTGATTATGTGCACTAGTTCCCAATATTGATCCTTTAGAAGTCTACATTTAATCTGATCTGTCTCTGTGCTTAAATGTTTAGAGGAAGAATTACCAGTGGCTTGTCATTAGGAGATGARGCCAGAGGAGAATTTCAGAAGGGTRTCATTAGATTTCAAAGACCCACATTGGTACACCATTCCAACCTCCATGTCCTGGAAATACACTGGGCTTTAATTTGGTTTCAGGGGACATGGGAATTATATAAACCTTCACTCATACCTTTTCTGCCCATCAGTGTACACCCTAGTCTTCATGACATTTGGGGTTATGCATTTCCCTCAGCTCCACCTGTCCAAACAAAGAATTAATGTGACATGAACACAACAGAATTGTGCATGAAAATAAATTCATGCCCCTCAAGCACTAATTTATTGGTGCTACACCGTTTCTAGTCATGTACAGAGCCTAAACTAATTTATTCTGCCTGCTTTTTTATATCTAGCATTTAATGACAAAGACCACACTTTATTGCCAGCATTGTAATACAAGAATTAATAAATATGCAAAGTGATCTGCTGTTGCTCAGAGTCATGAGTAATGAACATCTTGTATATCACACACTGCGATGGCTGTTCTTGTTTATCTTGTACAGTCTTTGGCTGCTGTACTACTGAGATTATTTTGCTTTGTAATTTATATTTTTGCCTTCTTTTAGGAGTTCTTTCCTAAGTAAGAACTGCTGTRAATGTTTCTCTATCTGAATATGAGTTGCAGTGCATTAAATCTCCTCATTATTTTAAGATATTTTGCATAGATGCTTGGTAACAAAATATATGCATTAGTGGAGAGCAAGTTTGTGGATATGGAACAGCATATTCAAAGCTGGACACAAATAAAAACCTGAAAAACCTGACTAGAGATGGCTGAAGGTTGACTCAAGAAGCATCAAGGTTTTTCTCCAACTATTTTTCAGGTCTTGTCCAGTTGTAATCAGGTTACTTCTTGAGTGGATTCTTACAAAAACTAGTAAATAACAAACACCTCTTCAAAGCACAATTTTGACTGTTCTCCATGGGATCTTTGATCCTGATTTTCAGAGTAGAGAGTCTCTTACTGATAAAGATTATTTTTATGCTGCACAGTGGTATTTTCTCAACATGATTTGAATTTCTATACCACCCTACTTGAACATTTTTTCCAGGATGCATCAGAGGCTGCATAGTGTTCTCAAGTACTTTGTTGGGTTTTTTTTCCTCTTAACTGACAAAATAATATTTAGAGTGAAACCTYGAGATCATGCAGACTGTTCAGCGTGTGCAGTCTGTGTTGTACAGGGACTGACTTCAAACAAAAAAAAAAAATTCACTTTCAGTTTAATTGTCATGTGTATAATCTGCTTTTTTTTCTGGATATTTTTAGACTTTCTTACTCATTTCCCCTATTGCTATGTATCTGAAAGCAGTCTTTGGTGTGATGCTCTTTAAAAGCTTAGCAAATTTGGTAAAGAGAAAATCTGTGCATAATTTCTTTGGGTTTTTTTTAAGAGATCCTGAAAAGAGATCTTTCTATTTACCACTACAGTTGTGTAAACTGAAAGATAATACTGGCTTTGCAGTAAGCAACAGAGTTGCTCAGGTACATGTAATAACCTCCTTACCTTAAAAACKGAATTGGGTCAGTTTATTTCTGACAGGATTCCCTCATGACTCCAGGCTGCTGGAGCCTTTGGATRTGGGAAATGAATATCTGGACTCCAGGAGAGGCAGGATTTGTGAGTGACTGGCTGTAAGGGGAGGGAGAACACAAGCAGGTGGCCTGAGGAGGCATTCCTGTATTATTTTAAATTTCCTTTTCTTTAATTTTGCATAACAGAATTGGATGCCAGGAACAGGAATTTTGCCTGAAGGTCTCAACAGCTTTTTTGCCAACCAGTTGAGGTTTATCCAGTTTTCATCTGTACAGATAATGTCATCTTTAATAGTCAGGAATTTAAGCCTTACCTCTGAAGGAGGTTTGATGCCAAAAYTCCTGGGGGATAGGATGGGAAGAAGGCAGGGTGAGGATATTTAACCACCACTCACTAGTGGTGGCCTCAGTYAGAGGGTGCCCAGCCATGGATGAGCTGTGCTGCTGGCAGGTGGAGGTGCTTGCTCAGCCAGAGCTAAAGTTGTTGAGCTTTTCCTCTCTGAAACTCAAGTTACCAGGACCTGCACTGGCAGAACAAGGGGCAGTGGTGCCTCCACAGCCAGGGAGATGAYACACAGGCAAATGTGGGCTCACCTCTTCCCAGCTGTTCCCTGCCCCTTCCACACTGAAACCTCTGCCACCTCGCCAGAGGCTTTAGGCAAGAAGGCAAATTCTATTTGGTGTTAGTGGGGAAAAATGTCAGGTGGCCCAGATCTGGAATGGGAACCCAGAGGCTGTGGAAACTCCATCCTTGGAGAGATTCAWATGCACCTTGATGCAGCCACAAGCAGCCTGATTTAACCTTGATGGTGGCTCTGCTTTGAGCAAATGCTGGATCAGAGARCTGCTGGACACCCCTTCCAGCTTATGTTGTTTTGTGGTTCTGTAACTTGGCAGCTTCTGACTGCCAGTGTCTAGYCTATCACTGATTCCTGCCTAAAGCTTTCTTTCAGAGGAAAAAGATTTTTGAATCTKCTCCAGTCAGATGTCCAACCCTTCCTTAGAAAAATGCCAGTATTTGATCACTTTGCACAGTGATGCTTTTGTTTGTTCGCATTTTTCCATCTATGGAGAATCTTTGAAATCCCCTTCTCTGGGTGTTTTACTTTTTTGTCCAGCATAGAGGATCTACAGTTCTGCTCAAGACATCTGCTGCTGACTGCTGGATTAAAACCACTTGGTTCTATTGCTCACTTTCCTGGGATAATCCTGTTGAAGGACAGGAAGGGTTTCTGACATTGTTGAGTCCTTCATCACCTACCACGTGGTGAATGGGGCTGCAGGGACCTCCTACCCCACATGCAACTGGTTTGAGACCTTCTGCAAGTAGAAGTCAAGTGTCTGTAAGAATGCAAAAAGGTAAGAGATGGTCCCCAGTTTTTCAAACGTCCTGGGAGTTGAAAATAAAATTAGTTGTCTTTTGTTTAAAAAGCTGTTTCTGAAACAAGATGAAAGTGAGTCTTTATTAGAAAGAAGTTGATTAAATACATAGAAATTAAAACTATAGGAAAATTTGGATAGAACAGGATTATCAAAATCATGTTGTGTTTGCCATGAAATACCAGCAGAATTCAGAAGTCAGAGTTACTGCAAAGTTACTTATTGTGTTATATAGCACAGTCTTTTAAGTGGTGTCAATGCAAATGAATATTAAGAAGCAAAAGTGACACTATTAAAAAAAAAAAAATCACATGGCATCTAAGGTAGTAAATTTTCTATTCATAGCAGGCCAATTAGTGTTTGGGGGAAACAACAACAACCAAACCAAACCCAAACAAATAAAAAGCCAAAAAAGCTAAATTAACATTCAGCAACCAACCAAGCAAAAAAACCCCAAAAACCCCAAAAAACCAAACCCTAATAAAAGCAAAGGCCCTCCAAAAATCCCACCCCAGAAAAAATATAGAGGAACAGCTAGTATGCCAATTGTAAAAGAAGGAGTGTGTTGCAAATCTGTTAGTTTGGTGCAGTATGTTACTAAGGTTCAGTGGATTTATATTTGCATACTCAATTTCAATGTCCATATCTAGGCCTTCAAAAAGCATTTGACTGATGCTTCTTATTAAATACTCTTTTAGAACCCAAAATTTATCATGGAATAAAGGAGCAAGTCCTTTCCTGGATTAGCAGCTTTTTAATGGATAGAACACTGGTGGAGGGAAGGTATCAAAGGCACCACACAGGGGTCCTGTGCTGTTCTGCATGTCTGTTGGTGTCTTGGGAAAAAAGATGAAAAGTGAGGTGGCAAAACCTGATGATGAGAAAATTATTCGGCATAGTCAAATGGGGATCCAGCTGTGAAAGAGGAGTCTTACACTGGTAACTGGGCAATAAAATAACAGAGGAAATTCAGTGTTGATGAAAGCCATTTGAGGTTTCAGGGAAAAATAACCCTAAATATACRTTCACAGCAAATATCTCTAAATTAGTGCTCACTATTACAGGAAGGAGTCTGGGAGTGATTTCAGCTCATGCTCAGAAAACCACAGTACTCAATTGTGATYGAAAAAGCAAAGTCAGGTGGTAGAATGTACTAGGAAAAGAGTAAGGAAGTCAGCAGGAAACATGGTTATGCCACCATTCAAATTYACAGTGCACCTGCATCTTGAACAATATGTGCAGCTTCACAGTTGCTCCCTTTCAGGTTTCAGAGGAAATGAAAAGCCATAAAGAATGACAGCAAGGATGATGGGGAGCTTCTGTGTAAGGAGAGACCAAACAGATCAGAACCCTTTCCCTGAAAATATGACAGAAGGCAGATATGATATGGGGAATGTCAGGAGATGGGTAGGCAATACCATTCACGGTTTCTCAGAACACAGTAACAAGGGAACAGCAAATGAAACACTCAAATATCAAATTGAAAGCAAAGATTAAAAGTTTTCCACACAACTCCCTTGTCTACAGGATGCTGTGGATGCCAGTAGCTTAGATGGGTTCAAAGAATTGTAAAACGTGGTAGTGGAAAGGAAAATCCTGGCAGGCTGCTGTAAAAACCTATACAGCTGCTRGTTTCCATGTTGGAGGGCATGGAAGGTGCTTCACTGCTACTCCCCATTGTCCATGCAAAGACTGGGAAAGATAACTGCTCTTATTCTGTATTGAAAATGGGTTCTGGATTTATTCAGTCAGAGATCACACATTTCTGCTACAAGAACTTTTGTATTATCATAGATCCACCACCAAATTGACATTGAGTCAATGCAACCACTTCACTGATTTCAAAGTCTTCTGCACTGGAGCATCAGATGACATCTCAGCTCTCTTACAGGTACTGTCAGAACTGATGGATTTCATGAGGGGCAGGATTTCACATAGGTTCCTAATATTTCTAAAGAATAAGAGGTTACTCCATTAAAGTAGCTGAGTGTGAACCATTTGGTTTTATGGTTTGGGGATAATAGATTGTACATTTTAAAGGAAATGGAAATGTCTTTCAGAAGCTGAGATCACTGCAGATGCATTATTCAGGATAGTTTCATTTCTTTCATCCACTGTCAAGAGCACTGTTTGTCAAGAACATCCTCATAAGTTAATGCTCTCTTAAACAACTTAGATCTCTCACCAAGCAAAGGTAGAACAGCAGTTCTTGACTCAAAAGTCTGTAAATCCATATTTTTTCAGCTGATTTCAAAGGGAAAACTTCTAAAAGCTGATGGGAAAAATAYTATGGGCCAAAGAGAGGTTTGTCTTCACTTAAGGTAAGCTTATTATGCTATAAGAATAGTTTGACTTATTTAGACTTTGGTTCTTGCCAGGCTTTATTCTGGTCTTCATGTATGCAAGCAAATAACTGGAACTCCTGGGCTACCATCTCTTGTGCTGGATGAGATATGGGAGGATGTAGGATTAATTATATATATCCTTTCTAAGGCTTGCAGACAGCTGGGAAACCACACCTGTGAATTCTGCTCCCTGTTGGGTCCTGGAACTGCCCTTGCTGTGCTCCTGTTGAGTGCTGGAAASATTTCAGTGTTAGCTTTGTTTTGCTCTCAGCAGTAGGAAATGTCTTCAATTCATAATCATGCCTCACACCTAAAGAGGGTGAGCCATGTTTGTCTAAGTTGTGAAACGGATCTGTTGGGAAAATTAACAAATCTTAGTTTGTAATTAAGTGTATTAAAGCCGTTTTGACTATAAATAGTTTATCTGGGCTAGAAGCCATCTTCTATTATAGACTTGACAGGAAGAGTGCAGGATAATAACACACGAAAAAGGTCATTTACCAGGTTTCATTGGTTTAAATAAGATCTTAAAATATTTTCTTCACAGAGGCAAGTGTACCTGTTTAGTATCATTTACATAGTTACAACAAGCTAAACCATTCATTTATACTGTACCAAAGTAGATAAGGGAACTCCAAAAGAACACAATACTTGTATTTTTTCAGTGGTATGTGTAGCTTCTACAGTTCTAGATAAATTTGTCATCCAAGATAGGCWGCTGTAATCAAAGATTTAGTCAAAGTTAGAATGCCACATTGAACTGAATCATGAAGAYCTAACTTCCACTTATCCCTAATGCAGAAAACACAGAGACTTTACGCACAGAACTGCTAAAAAGATTTGTAAAAATGTTTTTGGATGCTTTATTATTGTTTTCAAGTATTTTGTTCCCCCCATTCCTTTTCTATTATATAAGAAAACTCAAACTACAATTATTACAAGGCATACTTMCTAATGTTAGGTAACTGATTAAACAAACAATGTGGATCAAAGGAAATTCAATAATTATGCATCTAAGTCTGCATCTAAGTTTTAAAACCCTCATGTTTTAAAGTGATGAATTATTCACAACTCAAGATGAAATGGGGAATATTCCAACTTGTGCTTTTGAAGTGTCATCGTATTAATCTAGGYCACTTTATGCACATCTATGGTCTTTTCATCTCTGGAGATCTCTGCAAGATGGTGGGTTCATGTCACTAAATTTCTGTTGGCAGAGAGTCAAAAAACAACTATTTTAAAACTTCCAGTTTATTACTATTGTGATTCAATTAATATTCAGGATTCCTAAGGGACCTGTAAATTGTATGATCTTTTTTCTTTTTCCATATTTTGTAACTTCCATAAGTTTATTTTCTCCCCTCCCGTTATTTTATTTATGCATATTTGTTAGATGATTTTTWAATTACATATCCTTATCCTCAGCTATTAATTTTAACCTTTGCTTCCCTGCCCCCATTCTCCAGCATCCCAGTCAGGCAGCTTCATTGTAATTCTGTTGTTTAGGATATGCATAATTCATCAGCTGGGTCCAAGCTAAAAACTGAASACTTAGAAAAAATAATTGAGAGAAATCAGTTCCAGATGCAACTTTTTCAGTTGGTCCCTATTTTTGTATGATACAAAAACAMAAAGGGAGAAAGAAAGAGAGCAGGCTTGATTCCAGTGTTACAATTTGTGTCTACTTTCAAACTTTATGGTCCTTTTTTTCAAGATGGAATTGTGTTGTCATTCAAARCACTTTTGAGGATACCCTTCATGGTTTTGGTAGATTTGTCCATTATCAGGCAAGTGCAATAGGAACAGTAGGAAAATGTCTTTTAAATGCAAGTGTCTCATTGTGCCTTTACCATAAGAAAATGCATGAATGACCTGTGGGCTTGCTGAATTTCAGACTGTAATTGATATGGAACAGGAGTCTGGTTTTGATGCCCACACTGATGAGGGTGAGAAAGGCAAAATGGGAGTTGGTCYATTTGTGACCTAGCACACAAACTGAGATCTGATCTGACTCTGGTGCCCTGCTCCTCTGGTCTAAGGRGTCTCTGGCTCATTTCAACCCTTTGACAAGTCTCTTCTTTCATGCCATCACAGTCTCCTCCTCCCTAGAATCAGCTGCATCCYGAAATTCATCCCAGCTTTTTCCTCTTCCTCAAAGCTCCTCTTCCCACAAGGTCAGCCTTCTTCAGATCCTTCTCTTTGGAGCCATGACCCCTAGCCCATGAATATACTCAATTAGACATCTTTACTGGGTTTTCATATATTGACAATACCAAATACTAGATTTATTTTTTTTATTTTTAAAAAGAAGACATATACTAGATAATGGGGTACAACTGTGCTAGGTTGGAAAAGGAGGCTACAGGAAGAGTGCTCTAATTGGTGGCCTTCCCATCTGGACACTTTATGAGATCTGGATTTTTCATCACCAACTTCTTYTCATCTTTCTGGTGCTGTGTTAGGGATAAAACCTTCAGAGTTCCWTGATTTTTGCACAAGAGTAGCACATACTTTAATGATAGTATCTCATCCATAAACATTGCAGTGTGATGTTGTGATATGCTAATGGCCTGCCTGCACAAACTGCTGGTGTGACCATTCAAAGAAAGTGAACTACACTGAGCTCAGCAGCTCCTTTCAATAGAAGAAGGAAAGGAATCTGCTGTACCACTCTACATCGAGAGTAAAATAAGAGCCTCAGATCTGCTTACAATAAATGAGCTGTGTGTGAAGGTACACTTTACAATTCAAATGCTTCGTAAAAATGAAATGAACCATTAATAATTCTCARTCAAAATACTTATTAATGTCTTCCCTCCAAATTCTTCATCAAAGTTTCATACATRGTTCAATTACATGATTTAATTTTCTGGCTAATAGAAATGATCTTAATAATTCTGTACATGAAGAAGTGTTCTTGAGTGAGTTCTCTTGCTTGCTCTGAATATTTCTGTACAAGCCAGACAGTTTTTTTCCAGATGAAGCATGCATCATTTCTTCTTAGGGAGTGGAATAAATTTTGTTTCTTTCCACACTGCAGGTCTTTCTTCTACACACTGTGACTGGCCTCAAGCACGTGCTGTAAGTGTTCTTTGCAAATCCCTTCCTACAAGTTTGATGAAAAGAACAAGGAAGGAATCAGTGAAGGAGAAACACCTCCTCCCTTGCCAAAGGCATAGTCATATAAAATAACTTTTAAGGTGAGAGAATAACTGCTAGGTGCTAAATGTGTTCAGCACTGAGGCTCCTTGGTACACAGCATACACTTTGTCAGGAGACACACAACAGAAAACCAGCCAAAAGCACATATTGACTGCCTGAGGTTTGCCAGCTGCTGATAGAGGGGCACAGATGACTACGAGGCCCCATTCTTGCTTACAGGGCAGTAGGTGAAAACTAAGTTACCCAGCTTAGATCACTAGAGCTTCCCTGATTACTTCAATCTTTGTTTCAATTATATTGTGTTAATTACTTCCATAATAAGCATTTCGTTTTTCTGAAGAAATATGCTAAACATCCTAGGTGCATTGCAAAGAGCTCATAGCTCTGAACACAATCAAAGCAACTTTGATGAGAAGAAACAAATTTTCTTCTTAAATGCATCAGAATTGAAGTGCCTGAACTGTACAGGGTTTGCCTGGACAGAAAGAAGGGTTCAGTTTTGTGATTTGCAGACCTGCATGGCACAGGCCAGAGGGTGCTGGAACAGYGCAATCTGTGTGGTCTCTGGGGAAGTGAGCACATGGGTGGGTTACACCRTCATAACAAAATATTTGCTGGAGTTGTTATGCTAGTTTATGTCAGATTACTTGGACAGTCAAGTCAAGAAATCTTGTTTTGTCAAATGTTCCAGTTCTTGTCCATGCAAGTAGAGTTCAGTGTTACCTGAATTTGTAGGTTTGCTACAAATTGGACTCATCTGTATTTCTGTGCCAAATTATCTCATAACACTCAGCTCCTTCCTTGTGTGGGATGACTCATTTCATTAATTTAACAGGTTTTCATTACAAGCCAGTCAACAGAATAATCCAAATCTATGCGAAAACAATTGAAGGCTAAGAGGTCTAGTCATTAGAGATGATTTATGGGTTTCTACATGACAAAGAGTAAGGACACAAATCTGCTTTGCACCTCACAGTCTATCCATCTGAACTTTTGACAGGGAAAGATGTTTTCATTGTTGTATGAAATTCTTAGAGATGACTTGAAAATATAGTGTGTACAGCTGCTAGGGCCTGGGAGGAATAATGGCTCAGAAGACAGCAGTTTTTTGGAAGACAAAAGTCTTTCTCACAGAAAGATGCTCAGAGTATCTTTCTCTGAGCACTGCCTTTCTCTTGGATTGCACATGTTAAGAAATCTCTGCTTTATGTGAATCATAGATATTCATAAATCAAATCAGGGGTTTCCATGGGGGGAGAAGAAGAAGGAGTGGTTTTCAAACCTTATGCCTTTGATTCTGCCTGACTCTAAGTTAAATTAAATATCTTCCTACTCAGGACAGTTTACTCAGTCCTTTACTTAGGACAGTTTTTGATTTGAAATCATGSCAGCAATATAAACACACACATGCAAACTGGTTATACAATTTACTTTTACTTTTTGATTCACTCCTTTTGCYAATGAAATAGTTATTACTGCTGTGCCACATGAGGTGTCAGGTGCATTTTCCTGTCAAAATTTATTTTTGCATATCAAGATATGGTTGAGGAAAGCCCAAAAGCCACTTCAGATTCTGAAACAATATTTTGGGTCCTTATGGATCTTTCCATCTGAAGAACATAAAGTAATTTAAAAATGTGAAGGCTTTCAAGCTCCAAAGCTGCTTCTAACTGACATTGGAATCAATGAGCTTAAATGGGAAACAGAAAATCCAAGACTGTTGAACAACCTTAGTGAGGTACAGGAAAATGTGTAACAGAGCTAAAAAATATTGATTATAATTCTTGACTCACCTTGTTTGGGGAGTGCCTAAAACCTGCCTTTCATTTTCTTTTTTTTTTCCTCCTGTTACAATATATGAGTTATTTCTAGGACAGAATTTATTTGCATTTTCTAACTCTCTTATTGTATATATTTTGATTGCTTTCAGCTGAGTAGATGTGGGCAATTCTTCTGCACTTTAGGAGAAAACAACACTTAAATAAATAATGGAATCAAGACCTTTGCAAAACTGAGAGATAAAGAACTCCTGTAATAGCAAAATGTTGTATAACTTTTCATTTTTAACACCAAAACAGAGTTAAGACTGCTATACCAGAAGAGTAGAGACACCCCATTTAAGCAATTAAGGCTTTCTGTGATACATGCATATGTGTGTGTGACAAAATCTGACTGAATAGTACCTTCCCTCACACTTGTCTAGTTCTGGTCATTCCACCTTCTTGGTGCCTGGTGAATATTTTGACACTCTGATTGTTTGTTTAACTTTGTTCCTTACGGATGTGTCTGTAGATCCATTAGGTGTGCCATGAGCATTCCCAAGTACTTGAGCCAACAGCCCCAGAATGCCTTACATCTGGGCCAGTAAATTAACCCATCCCTCCAAAAAGGAGCAGCTGTTGGAAAGATCTGTGGTGTATGTGAACTCCTCAGCCATTCCCAGGAGCATAAAATGTGCCAAATGGTGTCTGGAACTTTTCTAGYAGTTTAACAAATGTTTTAGATGTTTCTGGAAGTGCTTGAATTTTCCAGTGTAGACAGAGCCCATCGAGGAGGGAGGTGAAATGCAAACTGGGCAGCTCGAAGGATAGCTCAGTCTTCCTCAAAATGCACCTTATTGCTGGTTTTTGAACAAATTAGCAAGAAGCCTGCAAGGCAATGTGATGTAGCTTTGGTASATCTGAGGGGAAAATATGCATGAAGCATGTGTGCATCATTGAACAAACTATAGAGCATTCACAGCATGTTGGTCTTCACAGATTGGGTTTCCCTAAAAATGCAGTGATGACTCTTGCTCCTATTGAATTCCCATCAAACTTAAAATATTCACTAGTGAGATTTTATGCACAATATGGCAGCAAGACCTTTTAGGAAAGATAAAGTATCCAAAGCCATTTGGCAGATGTCACTAATCTGAAATGTCACCATCATGTCATGACTACAAAGAAAGATGATCTGAGTCCATTCTGCATTTTAGTTATGATTCTACAAATGATGCAGATTTTCCAAGGTATGCAGTGCTATTTTGAATGCAAAGCAATCTATTTCAGGTGTCTGTGAGCTCTGAAATAGGACTGAGAAGAATGAGACTTGTCAGTGAGGCTGTGATCTTCATCTGGCTGTTTGCCACAAATGAGTCATGAGATGTGCTGTGGTGAACTCAGAATCACTCTTATGTGCACAAAATCTATTTTAAATTATTGTCAACCAAGAGAGCACTTGGGAAACTTGTCTTCCTAGCAGATGCTAGATGTCCTCAGAAAGCCAGATGAGTCCCCATACACATCCGAAGTTATTTAATTGTGTGCTCATAAACTTTTTCTYCCCCCTTACAGTAGAACTATTGCCTCATGCTTTACATAGTATGAGTGCTGATTCCCTTAAGCAACTACTTTATTATTTCCTATGTGTCCCTGTTTTGYAGTATCTGCAGCTCAAGCCCATTTATGAAGATAAAGAAATTGTTTTCCATATGGAAATCAATGTTTCTAGTGACTTCTCTTCTYATGGAAATTTTTATTTCCCTTGAAAGCAATGGCAAATTGATGAAGAATCTTGATGAAAGCGTCCACCACCTCAAGGGAAATTAACTTCATTTCACAGGGAAGTGCAGTCCCTGATTGTCCTCCASTTTGGGCCACCTGCATCCTGAAGCACGAGAAACTTGGATGTCCTTGAGGAGTATTTAACCAGGTTTTCCTAATTTGACAGCTGAGGTGGCAACCAGTCAGGAAAACAGCAAGTCATGGACCTGTTGGATCTCAAACAAAAACATACTTTGAATGATTAATGCTTTTTTATTTTTTTGAGGGAAAGAAGCTCATCATTTGTTGGAAGTTGTCTGACTGCCTCTAACTGCAAACTACTGCACAAGCAAATCCATGTTCTTGATAGATGTGGCTTTGAGGTTCATCCATTTTTGTGAAAGACGGATTTGAACAATGTTGCTCACCATCTTGTGTCTTTTGCTGTGGATAATGAGTATTCAGCATGTTGTGTTTCCAGGAACTTTGCTAAAAATAACACCATATCCTTGTTTGAAAAAGTGATGAGCATAACTGTGAAGAATGACTTTGACGGTTTTCCTTCCTCTTTTTCTGTCTTTGTTAACTCTTTCTATCATAGCACTTCTGCTGACCATCAGACTGCCACCTCCTCAGCAGACAAACCACAGAAGCATGCAGAAAAGTAAGGCTGGAGAGAGGAGAATTTCAGGTCTTGTTCCCTCTGCTCTCAGCTTAGTGGTGGAACAAGATATGTGTGAGGCATCTTCAGCTTTTTTCATCTAACCTGTTCATTAAACCTTCAGACATTGCTGCTCTGCCAGTGCTTAACATTACTTATATTTTTCATCATACATAAGTGCCTCAAAATAAATGGTTGAACAAATAAGTAAATCTGTATAATTTTCTTCTAATGCTTTCTATTCTCACCTCAGTGAGTCCAGGGTTTATTAAATCCTCAGCCCTCTTGTTTCATTGCTCTGGATTCTCTCCTGTTTGTCACCTCYTTTGGTAAATCATGGGGTGTGATTCAGTCTCCCTGGTCACTGCTGCCCAACAGCAGCTTCCCTCAGGCAGTTTACCTTATCTGAAATGGTTCCATTGTCTCTCTTGCAATGGAGGATCCTGTGGTCCAGTACTAAATTGTGTTCAGTTTGTCTCTTAAATAGAACTCTCCCATCCCAGATCCTCCCTCCTATGCTGCCCTGCCCAGGTTACATACTGCTTATATTCACTATAAGTTTATATTTGCTATTACAAGGGCAAGGTTTCATTGCTATCATTCTTTGAAATTTTGTCCTGTTGACACTTTTTACCAATTTATTAGCAATTGCCAGTTCTTCTGATTTCTGTTTATTTACTTAAATTTTTATTTTCCAGAGGGATTCTACCAACACTCTTGAGTCCCTGTAAGCTTACTTTGGGAGCTTATTATCCTTATTATGTAATTATCTCTTTTTTTTTTTTTTCTAGTTCAGAACTGTGCGGTCTATTTTTTCACCCTTTCATTCCAGTTCCATCTTCAGATTCCTGTTCAATTACTTTTTATTTAYATGACCAAATTAAAAAATCAGATAATTGTAATATTGTCATTTCCTTTGACTTTTAAAAAAGAGAGGCTCTCTCAGCATCTCCCAATTCATTGGAGGTGGCCAAAGGGTTTTCTAAGATATGAATGGCCCAAGTCTGAGATTCCTTCTGCCTCAATTCAATGCTTAGCAAAGAATTGATTCTGATTAAGAGTCATCAGACTACAGTGTCAGTCTCCCAGGCATAATGGATGTTCCACCTAAAGAAACTTAGAGGACAAATCACTCATTCTAATATGCTCTGAGATACAATCCTGTTGCAACTGGGTGTTTGAAGAGAGTTTCAGGTCTGYGTGGCTTTCAGGATCTGTTTGAGTTTCATCCTGGAAGTTTCACTGAAGCAAACACTTTCTCATTAAGGATTTCAGTTTCAAAACAATAGTGTTGGCCTCTGTGGGAAGGAGGAGCAGGGCAGGGAATCAGAGTCAAAACATTCCTAGCCAGAAGAATTTTTATTTAAACAGTATAAATCTGCCTTCCAGCCATGTGCGTCAAAGGTTGGCTTCCACACAAAGGAGAGGAAGTGAAGTTGTTGTTATAATTTCAGATGCAATGTTGGAGAGCTCATAAGACAGTTCCAATTACGTGATACAACAGATGTCACCAGACTGTGATGGATTTTTGTTGAGTTTTAAAWCTTGAGGTGTCTGACTCTCATTAGGGATGGTGAGCTTTGGTGAGCAGGGTAGATAGGCAGGTAGGAAAAAGAAATTGTACTCTGAGTTATACTGCTTCAAAATTCATGCATTTAAATTAATGCACTTCTCTAACATACTGGGATCAATTTTACACTGAGAAAGGAAATAAGGGTGTGCTCTGCTAGCTTTGGGTGCCATTTATTCTGAACCAGAGGTACATTCGTATGATTCATGCAGAGAAGAAATCTGGTAAACAAAGGCTGCATAAAATGAAATGTTATTTAGGGCTTTGTGARGCATCTGGCTCTAATTTTAGATAAGCTCCTTCTATTGATGTCTCCATCTTCTCAAACAGTTCTTTTCTCTGCTTCTTTAGGTTTTTGTTTTTTTTTTTCAATTGCCATCTTTTGTGGGGCAACAGCTACACTGACAGCAGGATACTCTGTGCTTGAACCTTCACCATGCCTAGAGCATATAAAGATTCAGAAGGATGCACATGGCTTCAGAAGACTGCTGCTGAACATCACAGAATTAGCATTTTACAGGGTATTATGAAAAGAAGTGACTKTAACAAAAAATATGTGTAGGGCAAACCTCTTGAGTTACGTTTTACCTCGTTCTAAATGACAAGTTCCCATGTAACAAACATTTCAGATCTCAGTATGTGGCTGATCTGCATGGACTGACATAAAAATACAGAATGTTAGAAGTTTCTTATTCTGTTTATATAATCATGGTTGAAAACAAGTTTGGTTTTTTTATGTTAACTAGTCTTCTGCTCAGAGAAAATAAATTTTACTAGGCAAACTGCATAATTCAAAAATGTATTATTAATATGTGTCACTTTTATTCAGTTTACTTCTGTATGAAGCTAAAGTTGATTTATAAGCTTTAGTCTCTATTGAATATGAATAAATMAATTGTCTTACACATCATTATTTCTGGACTGTGTTTTTATGAATGATCACCTATGCAAAAGTTTGTTTGAATRCACAGCTCTGAGCTCAGAGAGAAGTGAGCCAGAACAATGAGGGAATTCAGAATGAGTCTGCACCTYACAGCTCAGCCCTATACAGCTGCAGGAGTTGTGACAACAATTTTGAAAGGCATCAATGCTGTTTTAGGTCAATGAAGTTCTGGAGGGGAGGAAAAAAAAACAACAAAAACCCCTTTTCCCTTATGGGAGTAATTTTGCAGGAGAAGGTTGAATGACCATCAAAGGTATTGCAAAGGGAAACACCTTCTGTTTTCCTGGCTTTATGAACTTTCAAGACAATACATTTTCTATAAAAGTGATTTATAGCTTTTATTTTATAAACAAAATTCAAGACAACTCAGGAAAATTTTTTTAAAGATCTAGTCAAGGAGTCATTGCTTGAAGGAACTGTGACCACATCATAACTAAAGCCATGAGAGAATAAAAGATTAGATGCACACGCTAGAGGGTTAAAGCTGATCTAAAACATCATAAAATAACTTCAGCAAAGAGAAGCTATTACCTATTCAACTTAAACACTATACAACTGTGGTGAATCTTTTCCCTGCAAATTCCATCCTAGGTTTTAGCACTCAAAGTAGACATCACTGAAAGCTACTTTCAAGCAAATGTTTGGCAGGAAGATATCTCTGCTCCAACAATCTGCATATATTTGTAATTATATTATTACTTTTCCTCCCTAGGTGTTTAGGTAAAGACTGCAACTGAGTACATGAGTCTGAGAAGAGTTTGCCTATTTATCAGTGAAATGTAGGGTTTTTTCTATTACAGTACCAAGGATGTTGGTAAGATCTTTTTTTAAAGGTAGAAAAGTGACAACAGCAGCTTCCTTGATGACTTCTGCCAGTTCCCATTTAGTACATTGCATGTAGGTCTACCACTTTGGTCAAAAGGAATTTTTTAACCGTTTCCAAAGTAATCAGGTGGCTTTTTCACAGCATTACTGTTCATTGGGATACAAAGCTTCTTTTTACCATGCTCTTTTCCTAATCTGMACTATTTGAGGAGCAGGCCCTGTCCAGAGGATTATGTTATCCACAACACAGCTATTTGAGAAGTAAAGCACAAGAAAGGCCAGACACAACTCCTTTTTCAAAGCAAAATTTCCTATCACCCTTCCTCAATCTCTAGTCACACCTCATCTCCAAATTTGCCTCCATGAATCATCACGAAAAAATGTTTTTCAYGTCTTACAGTATCCTATTAGCATTAACAATATTACTACATCCCACTTTCTAACCCTTTTTTCTGTTAGAGTCCTTAAGAGGAACATTGCTTGTGAAAGTCCAGAATTTTCACAGCCAGGTTGTGACTTTCATTTTTTTGCAAGGAATAAATCTGGTCCTGGGACCCACCCATGCACTCTTCTCAGTCAAATAGTCAAGGAAAGCTTAGTTTTTATATCTTTACTTTGAATTTCTCATGGATATTGTAAACATAATCAGATACACATGGAAAATGAGAGACCAGATTATATTTAGCCTGTAAATCAAGTATGAGTTCTCCAGATGCTAAGTTCCTTTTACAGTRTTAAGTTCCTTACAGTTTCTTAAACACCTGTTTATTTTCACAAGTAGAATTATGTAATGTCTTATTGGGCAAAATTAWTTTTCATGGAAGTCTCTTGAGTTAAAGTTGTGTGGCTGTAATTTTTTAATTTCAAATCAAATATATTCAGAAGCTACTCCAGTTTCTATTGTTATGGTTCCCATTAAAATGTAAAGTGTTAATAATCCAATACATATATATATATATTTTAAAAGCAAACAGTTAACCTATTTCTGAATATACTGAACTGGCAGGTTTTTAATGTACCCTGGTATCTTACTGTTCAGTCTCAGAGAGTTAATTTTGAAGTCAGTCATGCCAGATAGGTGAATAGGTATTATCATCTCTATAGACAGGGAAGCAAAGACAAATACAGGGTCTGAACTGGCACAATGCAGAATAATGACAGCTTCCAGTGGCTTCAGGAGCTGCTACTGCTCAYCAGTTTTAAAGACCAAGCTATTGGTGTTGACTGTTATACAAAGATACACTTAGTTTTTAAGGAGGTTTTTCCTTCTAAAGAATCACATGAAAGTTACTAAAGTTAAATACTTCTCTAACTATATGTAGAGAATACTTAAATGCTTCTCTACATCTGCAAATACTGTATTTCTCTRCATCAGAAACTTCATGGTGTAAATTTAACACTTGCATTCATATCAGGTGAGCATCAATAAAGCAAATTCTTTAGTAGCCATTTGTAGATCATGATCATAAACTCTCTGGCTCACCAAAGATGAGGCCAATGACAGATTTTAGAGCTCTCTTCAAGGACCATCTTTTTATCTTTAATTTAAATTACTGTATCTGTGCCTGATGTCCTATGCTTATTTTTTCTGTGTCAAACACTCCTATACCTAGTACAAAAACTAACAMAGGCTTCAGCCAGCACCTTAAAGATCTATTTCCTTCTATATCACCTTTATTACTCAAAGGTTCAGTAGCAAACAACAAATGCTTTGCAGTGCAGCAAAGCAGTTAACCATTTGCTAAAATCCCAGAGTGTCTTATGTAGTTACACTTGTACTKAAATGCTTTGCTGAAGAGGCATGGAGTGTTGATCTGAGGCCAGAACACAATGCCTGGGGCCTCCAAAGTTATTGGTTTCAGCACCAGCATCAGAACTCAAATTCCCCCTTCCCCAGCATGTATGCAGGTCACTGCAACTGTGCTTTACCTCTTACTGAAGTTGATTCTAATCATAATGCTACCATTTCCACTGGGGTGACAAATCAAACAAAAATAATTGGAGGTGGGGGAAACAGYTTCATATTTCAATTTAATGCATCAGCTCTTTTTTCTCCATGAGYAATTTACATTTCATATGAAAGCAGACAGAGACTAGATTTCAATTTTTTTTTCTCTTGGTTTTATTGCTGGGAAAGTGGAAAGAAGGTGTAATTGCTTTTGTTTCCACATACCTGTGATAATGATCATTTTTAATTTAATGAAATTAAACTAGGAGTTTTTCTTACCAGCTAAAACACTACTTCTYCTCACAGAACTCAACAAGCAAGTGGAAATTTCTTCATGTACATCATGATATAAAGATCACAMAATGAATTACCTGAGTCTTTAAAATGATAACGGGTTAAAATTAAGACATTCTGAGTAATGCACCCCTCAAAAGAAAAGGTTATTTCCAGCTTTTGCTTAGTGTTAGACTCACTTCCTCTCAACAAAATGCAAAATAAAATCATATTCTGTGTCATTACAGCTACTGCACTTTAAGGAATTCTTCAGCAACGTTCCAAACTCTGCCTGCCAGCAGAGCTGCAGAGACTCAGCTCAGCTCCRTGCCAGCACCAGGGTGTGTGTGCACGGGGGGGGAAGGCACACATCAGTAATTCAAGGCTGATGTGTCTGATGAAGGATGCTTAAACATCCATCTTCTCATCACCCAGAGGGAATCTGTGTGATTCCACTGAGATGGAGACAGATCAGGCACAGATTCAGTAAAGCACTTGCAGGTGTGGGTCTGACAGGGCAGGGGGACAGGAAAGAAGAGAGAGGATTAAAAAAAAAAAAAAATCTGGTAAAGATGAAACAAGGTACCTCATATCACATTCATAAAGAAATGGCTTTTGCATTTTCCATCCAGACTACAGAATTCTTGTTAACAGCTAGTTGCCAAAACAGATGCCCTGATTAATGAGAACAGATGGATTTCTCCAGAGGGTCTGCAGATTTAGGCATTACTTTCACTAAATGAAATGCTAATGATCTGGCACYGTGCTTCTCTGTGTGGATTAGACACCAGTAATATTTTATTTGTATTTGGTRGAGTTAGAATGATCCCTTTTAGACCTTCTTAGAGATAAAATTCTAGTATTATGCATCACCTCCAGATCCCTAAAAGCCATAAATAAATGAGCCAAATGCATTTGCAGGATTTTACTGCTTGCAAATTATTTGGTAGCTTATACACTTCTTACAGGTTCTTGTCAAAATTTAGAAGAATGTCTGTTTTTTTATTTTTAATTGCAGTTTCCCAGGGCAAATGTATCACTTGATTCATTCTGGTAAGAAAATGAGATTACATTAAATTTTTTGCTGTTATACTCAGCACAAATTTGTTTCCTTRATTTTTTTTTTCACCACAGTTTCCAAGTAAAATTAATCTGAAAATTTTGTACCAAAGACATTTTTTGTGGAACTAGTCAGTTTTGTTTCCCAAATCTACCATAAGTTAATATTYCTAATGCTAAAAAAAMCCCYYTTTTTTTTTAAAGAAAGGTTAATGAATTCTGCTCTGAAGTAGCTGACTCAAATCCATCTCTTCTGTCATCTAAAAATCTTCTTTGGTGGAATGAAAGGTTTTGTTTTGTTATGTCTCTATTTTTCTGATTTTCCAATATGGTTATTTCAAAACAAATTCTCTCTTTGCACAATTCACACCTGCCTGGCTATATTATTCTGTCATCTTTTTTGTTTCTGGAAAGACTGTGAGGAAAGTAATGCAGAACTCAATTATTAAATGAAGGTTTTAGGACTAATCTGTCTTCACAATAAAGAAAAAAAAAAATCTCACTAATCTCAAGAGGATCCCTAGCWGCTACTTGCTTTAAAGAACCTGCATCTACAGCCTAGGTGATAGATAATCTTCAAACAGCTGTTTTTCAGTTTTAAATAGATGTTTTTTCTAAATGCAATTTTCTTTTCAGAATCAGAAAGTAGCAGCAAATTCCTGTAGGAAAAGTACTCACTGGAGGTGGGTGTAAAAATTAGACACCAGGATTAGAAAGTTGACAGGACCATAAAACAGCATAAAAGAAATAAAGGAGCTTGAAATCTACCATCATCATARTGACAGACTGGGAAATTGGCCACTGACATTTCTCCGAAAAAATAAAAAATATACAGTTCCTGTGATCAGATATTGAATACTGGCAGAGAGAAAGATGAGTCAAAAATAGCCAGAAGAGGCAGTAGATTTTGGGCAGCAGGATCTGGAGGTCTCCAGCTGGGCTGTATCAGTGCTGTAAACTGTGTGCACAGCTCAAARGTGCCAGCMCAGCAAGGACACAGAGGAGCTGTGSTGTGGTCTCACAGCAGGGCCTGGAAGGGTTCACTGTTCTCACATCACTGKGCCATCAGTGATTTGCCAACCTGTTACTGTCTGTGATGTTGTTTCAGGGGTACAAAATTTGTGTCAGACTGTCTAATCCATGGTACTACATGAGGAAGACAGGACAGTTTAACAAAACTTAAATTTGATGCAGAGTATCTCCAGTTTCCATGATTTAATTAAAGGAGGACAGGAGACCACTTGGAGCAGAGATGTGATGATGACTTCCTTTTCATAATTAATTTTCCATGCCAGCTGTCTTGCCCCTTCTGAATCCACTTCACAGGCTCTCCAGTTTCTGTTCTCCTTCCTTRTTCAGAGAACTGTATGCTATCTTGTCCATGAACTGTACAGAAATCTCAGTTGCAGTGACACCATTGCATTCACCRACTATATTTGTTCTCTCAAGAATGTATCAGATTTGACAGGTTCTGGATGCTATGAATTCATGTTGATTGACATTAATTATATTTCTTGCCTTTAGTGATTATTAATCACATAAATTTCTTATTCAGTTTTCTCCTTCTATGGAGTTGTGTAGGACTTCATATCTGATGGGAAAAGAACTCGGAATAAGGCAGTGTGGGATGATGTGATTCCAACTTAGTAAATAGGCAGAAATACCAAAATCCTGCAGCTAAATAAGTAATCTTGCCRAATAGCCAGTGGAACTCTTCTGTTYCCACCCCTCATGGTACATATACCAGTTAAAATTCAGCTTCAGCTCTTCATTGGAACTTCCTAAGTGCATTAATATACAGGATGAAGGTTGGCTTTAAGCTTTCTGATAGTTGATAGCTGCAGTGCAGCAAGCTTGCCCAACAAAAAGGGATGCAGTCTGAGTCCTGTTGTGTGTTATTCTCTTCATAAATCCATTGAAATTCAGACTTCTTATTGCAAAAGGGAAATGTGAGACCCATTTTTGTASTGGTGCTGAGGACTCTGTGCTGCTTAAGCCTCACTGARGACAAGTGAGCTCTGTGTGTGACAKTGGGGAATGTAAACCATTTCCTTTATCTGCAGCACTCAAAAAATGTTAGGAAGTGGCATTTGCACCTGAACTGAATGTTGCCATAAATGCAGCCATCCATGCTGCTGGCTTTGCTGTCTGCCTCARAAAGAGAACAATAGATGAGCCTTGACCATATGATATTTATGCTGCATTAACTTCCTGATAGATTCCACATATGTTTCAGGCCAGCAGGATGAATACTGCATTTTCYTACCCTCTCTTTCCCTCCCAGAAGGGAATCAGACTCCAGACCTCTGTAGTGCTGGAGTCAGACAGCACACACCACTGAGAGAGCCAACTGTCTTCCATGGGAGAGCAGGTTTCCATACAGAAGGAGCTCTCCAGAGTACTCCTGCTGAATGATGGAGTAGCCTTGGGGTTCTTTCCCATTCCAAAGGCTTTAGGAATGAATTTCACCCTCCCTGAATTTGTAGAAACATTTTGTGAGAAACTAGTATCTTATTAAATTTTCTATAAAAGTGCCAAGAGAATGGGCACGTATATGGAACATTTATGTTCCAAACATTTGTGAATGGAGAAATTAAAACTCCTGAAAAGAAAACTCCTGGAAAAGAAGAAGAAGATTAAYGTTGCCAACATTCTGTGGGTTTTGCTTTTTGTTTGGGGTTTTTTTTGGCACTGTTCAGCTCAATCTGTCAAATGGCCATCTTGTAGTAAACAGCTTTTTTGGCAAATTACCATAACATTTAAAGAAAAACCTTTAAATTCCCACATGAAACTAAAAAGCACTTCACCAGATCTGATTTATTCTAACATAATCTGTGTTKGACTCCTTTTAGGTACAGTTTGCATCAGGTTAAGATAGATGTAGCATTGAAGAAATTCTTACAGTACAGATTACTCAGGTCTCARTGCATATCAGATTGAGTACAAGAATGACTTCTTTGGTTTTGGGGACACACTCCAGCAGCTTCTGACACTGGTAGAAGGAATGCTGTGGGCTTTGATGTCTACAAACRCAGCYCAGGTCTTGCAAGAAATWCAGTGAGAGAAAAAMCARTTCTYACAGATAGATAATAATGRAAACAAAATTAATTTTTAAATTTCCATGATCACAGTTATGTGACAACTGCAAACCCAATTTGTACAGCTTACAAGAAAAAAATATTTTTCTTGTCATTTTGCGAACTCAGACTGGGACTGGAGACCCAGGTGGATTTTTCCTGYTAATGCATCAGCTTGGAAAAAAATTACAAACATACAGGAGTTACAGCTTGGCTAACAAGTCTGCAAGTGATGCAGAAGGCAGAATTTGAGCCTAGCTCTCATTCTCAAAAGTTTAATTGGCTCCCTGGGGCAAACTGTCAAGAAAGGAAACCAATATAACTCCAGATTTGAGGTGGCCTAAAAGCAGCTTCAGATCATAGGAAATGTAGTGCTTGGCTCCCTGAGTTACTTTATTGGCACCTTCAAGGCAGGATTTTACACCATTTTTGAGTGCACAAAAATATTTATTTATTAACAGTCATAGTAGAATGCTGGGAATAGCATGCCACCAGTTCAACATCCACAGGTTTACCCCTTCCTCATCMCTACAGGCATTACAGACAAGGCTTAGATGGACAGGTAAACTTTAAGGAAATATTGGGGAAGAATTATGTTACTCAAAATAGGCTGATAATTATTTTTGCCAAGCTGCTATTTTCACTCAGCTTTTTTTGGTGTTTCTTTTCTTGTCTCCTCTCCTCTGGTTCTTAGAGCTTTTCATGTTAGCATTCATCTCKGAAGACTTTGAGTTACTGACAATTCCCAAATCATTCTTCTGATTCTAGCTTTTTTTAATCTTACATGGTCTTGCTTTACAGACTCTTATTCACAGATTGACAATGTTTTTGACAGCAAAACTGAGCCATTGTTATATAATTGATATAGGGTAGGATTCACTGCTGAGAAAAGGTTGCTGAATCCACTTTGTTGCTATTATTCATATTCTTGCCTACCTTCCAGCTTGTGCTTCCATAAAGATTCAATAAACAGAGATAGGCATGATTTCTTGAGTACAGCTTCAGTTTAGAACTCTGGATTTATATTGAAGCTGGAGAGAACTTAATTCAATTGTTTCCACAATGGGGCTAAACTGTTTCTGAGAGGGGGAATGAGTTTCATGATGCCTGGCTGGGAGATGGTGCCAAACAATCCCTGAAATTGAGATGACTGATGAAGCAGGAGCTGATGCTGAGTGACAGGKCCGTGTTCTAATAGGAGGAACCACATGGGCACTCTCTGCCCTCGTGAGCACAGTGCTGCTGCAGGGCAGGTTGGCTGGCACCAGCTCTGCCACCAGCCAAGGGCTGGCTTACAGTCCTGCCCATGCTTTGTTCCCTTCCCTTACAGGGTCTGTAAGACTTGGAGGGGAARCCAGCATCTGCTTGGAAGTTCTGCCCAGAGCCAACTGGCGTGACAAAAGAGCTGAATATCAGTGGTTTGTTACAGATGAAYGACCCTTTTCAGGACAAGGCACCAAGTACTTTTGTTTTTCCAAATGCTAACACTTTCTCCAAATTTTTTTGCTAGCTGGCATCTGTGTTAGTGCCCAGAAGCTTTCCAGACTTGCTGACTGGCTGGAGTTAAGCTGTTKCTTCTGGAAAGAACTTTGTGTGTGCTTCTCTACTGGTATTTATGGAGGTCTGTGGTGAGTTGATGCTGGCTGGGTGCCAAATGCCCACTGAAGACCCTCTATCACTCTTGACATGGACAGTGGAGAAAAAATATAAGGAAAAAATATAAGGAAAGGTTTGTGAGTTGAGGTAATGACATGAACAGATCTCTCACCAATTATGGACTCAACTTTGGGGGAAAAAAATGGGGAATGTCAGCTGGGCACCTTCTCCACTGACCCTGGTGTCTGCAGAGCTGTTCATCTCCAGCTTGGAGCCTGCTGATATTGGCTCTGTATGACACAGGGGAAGCTTCCAGCACATTCTCATAGAAACCACCTCTGTAGCCACCCTCACAACCAAAACCTGGCCACACAAACCCAATACAAAGTCTAAGGGAGGAAGAGAAGAGTTAATAGAGTCCTTTTAATACTGTTTAGACAAGTAGTGTTCCTTAGAGCTTTTTATTCTGAAGATCCACCCAAAGCCCTGCAAAGAAAAATCCCTTTTGTTTTTTTCTATTTTCCTTTTTCTTTATGATATAAATGTTATGTTTCCAACTGTACCCAGATTACCATTAATGAAGATACAACTRGATGAGAAGAATGGTACCACACTGCCATTTTTGAGAATTGTAAWGTTGCATCTTGCAATGCCTGAAATGTGTTACATTCTTAATTTACAGTACCAAAATTCCAATAATATTAATTGGTCCAATTCTGAACAACAATCAGTAGCATCATGAGTAGGATAGATAATCAATATATTGAAATTTCCTCTTTATGCTGATTCTGATCACACCATGTTTGTGTTTGCATTAAACCTTTCTTCAGGACAGAGGGTTGTAAGTRTGGGTRTATACCTGTAWAAKATCTAGAAGACCTCTTCTGATCAGAATCCMAATGACTTYAACAGGTTAATGCAGCTCTGGAACCTTAGTCCATGACTTGAAATAAAAAGAAATTTAACATAATACCTTTTCTGCTGTGTCTCTTCCACTTACTCATAATTTTCCTATTCTATCCTTATAAACCCTCCAAAGCTCCAGTACAAAATCAAATTATTTGCTTGTCACAATTTAAACTTTAAGTCAATTACCACTGTTCCCATGTTGTCTGGATAGCATAGTCCTACATAGATAATAATATAAGAAAAATATGGTAATTACCATGCCTACAGGCAGTATGTCAGCCCATGAGACAGGCAGTGGCTTAAAAGGTAGTCTGATTTTTCTCTAAGTGGCTTGTCTTTTTATTTGATGACATAAGAAACACAGTAGGCTAAATTTTCTGCTAGGGTAATGGGCTGAAACTGTACTCATTTGTAGCAGCAGAGTTCCCACAGCAGCATATAATTTATAGTTCCTTCTGTAACAATGTTCACTGTTAGTACATCTGAAACCAAACCAGTCTTTGTGAGACAGATGGTTCTTATTATTGGAACAAAAAAGAGCACATTCCAGGTTTTCCAAGAAGGGGTCAGTGGTGTTGYTTTGGGTCTTTTTGGCTAAGGTGATAAAAATGGGCACTTGAAGAASGAGGCAGGTTTGGGCCAAGTTCTCACACTGTACCCTCCATTTTACAGCTTTAAGCTGGGACATATAAAAACTCTGYCTTAATTTAATGTAAATATTGGCCTGTGTAAAGGCACCCCTTATACTTTCAAACTGTTTAAAAACATGTATGTTCTTTTAACTGCTTCTTCGTCACCTTGCTGTGGATAAAGTAGGCACCAAGATCAATATCTTAGGGCACATGTGAAGATCTGAGTCTGTTGTGTGTGGCTCAGGTGTTTATGTCTGTCTCCCAAACTGCTGATTTAGTGARACATTTCCTGTTTCCTTTGCTGCTGGCATCTCATAATGGTACAACTAAGCTCAAAATTAAAAAAAACAGTCTCTAGGTTCTCAGAATAATTTTGTTAACTCAGTGAAGGGAATGTGTTTCCTGCTTTGTGGCATCTCAACAGCCTGACTCCCCCAAGGTAAGCAGAATTTGCCTCTCGTGACTAGTTCATATCAAATGTGGGCTCCACAAAAAGAGAAGGAACTGAAGAAATACCAAGAGAGCTAAAGATCTTTTAGAATTCAGTTTCTTAAAAAGGGTAGAAAAGGGAATTTCCTCTGGCACATACAGCTTGGAGGTGATGAGTGGAAAGTACTTCTCCTGCAGAGCAGTTGATGGTGGGACACTCCCTTTCTTCTGTGCTATGTGGTCTCCATTTGAGAGTTAATTACAACTGTGGCAGCATCCCATAATGATCGAGACCACAAGTTCATGCACTTGGCTGAGCTCTTGGGGACTGATGACAGCTGAGCTATGAGGAAAACAGTGCCTACTTTTGGACACAAACCCACAAAAATGTGTCATAAACTRRYAGATRCCATCCATCTCTGAGAGCTGGGGTGATACCATACCAGGGGGTTTTAGCTATTGGATTTTTGTAAAAGCAAATCTATTAAATTCAATTCTTGCTTCCCACTCTCACAAAGAGATTTATTTTAGGATGTCATTTGGAATTACACTTTTTCTTCTTGTGCACATGTTGTATTTTTATCTGTTCTCTCTTTGCTGGGTGTAAGTGTCAACAATTTATTACTGRCAGGGAAAAAAAAGTCATTCTGTAKGGCAAAACAGCACAATTTAGAAAGATTTTTATTCACCTTTAGATGAAACCAATTTTTTTTCTTGTTTTTGTATATAAAATTATCTCCTTTGCTTCTAGTATATTGTAATGGTACAGCTGGCCTCAAAATTAAAAAGCAGTCTCTATCCAGAAGGCACAGTGCAAATACTGAGGAAAATCTGTGAGGAGCATTGGTAAYAGGGGTCTCTTTGCAAAATATTTATTGCTTTAGGCAAGTTCATGACTTTAAATGCCTCATATTTCTGTACACAGGAAGAATTCTGTGACAGAATYATTATCTTTAGAAATTGTTGGTCACCTGCATTGCCATTAATCTGAGAGAAAAAATGATTGCTGTTTGTTCCCAGACAGAAAATGAAAATAATTCCAAAACGTATTAAGACCAATACATCACAAAAGGCAGATTTGTCTATTGCAAACGTAATTTCTGCATGCAGAGTTCATCTGAGTATTTTGCAAATGGAGACCACAGAAGTCAGCCATGGCAGCAAGCCAAGAGCACTGYTAATTATCAGATTGTACATGCAAATCAGGCAGGTAGGCACAGGATGATGCAGACTGGCACCTTGAGGACTCAGATGCTGAGGGTACGATCTGGAGCTGGAATAAAGTGAGCTGAAGTATCAAACATATGAAAATGTACCAGTTAATAATTTACTATCCATAAATAGACCTTCTCTAGGAGCAAAATGATTTGTACTCTGAGATATGAGGCTCCATTTTTAAATGTTATTCTTTTACCAAATTATGCAGTATTAGGCAATAACAAAAGCTCAGTTGCAACCAGGCAACTGGGTGTGGATCTTTTCTTTTGAACACCTCTGCAGAATGATGATGGATTCTAGCTGCAGGCCACRCTTTCTGTGTCTCCAGAGCTTGTCTGAAAGGGATCAGCTCCAGCTGCTCAGTCAGGTTTCAGGTCACCATGGTGCTGGTGTTAAGAGGTGTTCAGGTCACCGTTTTGTACTGAGTACTCAGGTACTGAGTTTTGTCCCAGGGAGATGATCATACAATGGAAGGCAAAAATGGACGTAAAAATTATAATTTCCTGTTTCTGTAGGATACCCCACCCAGAGAAATCTACCTTTTTTTCTTCTTTCTGTAGTGCCATTTAAATAATTAAAACTATTCTTTAAAAATTGGTGAAAAGTAGTTATTCTGATGTGTAAGTGATTTAGGAATGCAAGCCCAACTGGAGAGTAACTACATAAAGATATTGCTCATCTTTTTAAGATAATAAACAAACCTTGATGATGAAAGCTAATGCTAGTAGAGTCAGAACATTTAGTAAGACAGCTATTCCCAGATGGTGGGACTTAAAAGACAACTTTAAGTTTTTTAAAACCTGTGACTTCTAATCAATGTCTCCTGAAAGCATCATGTACTTCAAATGCAACTGAAACTACAGGGCTTTCAGAACTTAATTATCCAGATATTTGGCCAGGGCAAGAAGGCTTACTTTACTCTCTTTTGAGAACTGATCATGTTTCATGACATGTTGAAGGCTTTACTTTCATATGTGGTCTACTTGACCTACCTCTGTGACAGAGCATGCAAGAAAGGAATTGTGTTTCTCTTTCCAAGTGGCAGAACCTCAGGTTGTGTTTAGCCTGTTCTGGCTTGATTCACTCTTTTCTTCCCTCCTTCCACTAGGCCACTTATGTCCTAAGAGGCAATCCCAGCTTCCATATCTCTAAATCCCCTATGATTGTTTTAAATTGGGCATTTGAGTCAGGCTGGTTTCATTTTTATCCCTTATGGATGGCAGAGCACTTTAATATTGGCTGTTGCTTTAGAACAGTGTGGTGAAGAATATAAATCACTGTTCAGAGAATATACAATAARCACTGTATCATTACTGAATTGTTTACTTCAACCAAATATTAGTGCCAAGATACAAATCAAATTAACGGTGTTCAACAGTGCATAGTGCTCACATAATATCTTAAATATGTAAGCTTAAAAATTGTTCTTGTCTGACAGAAATATTCCAAGTGGACACCCTTTTATATGTTACAAAATCCGCTCTATCTGATTTGTGAAAGCCAAACTGTTTTTTAATTACCACAAGCATTTTCTGAGTCTTTCTTCACATTTCATAAATGAACTACAGAAAGGCTTCTAACTGGAGACTCAATCAAGCATCTTGATGAGGTGAATGAAGAAAAAGAATCCATCAACTCAAAGCTCATATCTACAAGTATCCTGACCAAATGACTTCCAAGCACAGCAGACCTCTGCCCATGTACAGCCAGGATTTGAAGCTATATTTGGTCCTTTAAGAACAGTTCATTAATCACTTTGGTTCTTCCATTCATAACCAAAGCTCTGTTGAAGTAAAGAAACTCCATCGATATAAAGATCTCTGTCTATAAGATATTTTTCTACTCTTGAAAATGCTGATTTCTTATCTTGCCACAACAATGAGGTGTTCTGCTTTCCTCAAAGGGGGCAGTTTGCTTTTTGTATCTGCTCATAAATTCCTATGAGCATTGTTAAAGYTGACCCCAGTCTAAGAGGCTGGGTTTGAAAATAGCTTGACCAGGTGGCTACTGCATTTACAAATATACTTCCTAGTTAGAGTTTAATTACAAATTTGTAACTAGTCAGTGKAACAAACTGAGTTGTTTCCATGTGACCAGAATTCCCAACACTTTTTGTGCTACTCCAGCCCAAGCCTGAGGAAGGTTTCCTTAGGATAGTCTGTGAATAATCAGAGGACACAAAACAGCTCCTCTTTCAAAGACAAAAAAAGCATTCATAGATATATTTTATCACACCATCTTACCTTTTCATCTTGGCAATTATTGTGGGTGTTACAGAGCAGAATTGTTYCCTTTAAGAGCACTCACTTACTGACAAATGTGCCTGTCTCATTGTCCTTGCCTTTCATTCTGCCTTTTCTGCTGGACATAGAGAAGTCCCCTGCTCCACTGCTTGGTGTGGAAGTCATGCATCCYCTCCAGAAAAGGCTCAAGCATCAGCTAAACCTTTACTTAACCATACCCAAGTTTTCAGCCTGGACTGGTGGCATTTTGACATTTCTCTCCATCTGCTGTTAGCCCACTGAGGTTGGAGTATGGCTCTGTTTGCTAAGTGCAGTCTAAAGGTTAGTGCCAAGTTTGGGCACAGCTTAGCCCAGGTCTGATCATCCATACTGCAAGGCCATCTTGCATTGTCACATGTTTTGTTGTCAGTGCATCTCTGCTTGGATGTTTCACTGGAATTTCTTTGGTCATGTTCTGTCGCCGCCCGCTCCGTGCTGGGATTGCGACACGCAGGGGAATCCCCGGGCTCTGAGGGCGCCGGCTCTCACCTCGGTCAGCGTGGTTTAAGAAAATCGAGACGGGTTCTTGTCCAGGGGATCTGAGAGTCAGTTTATTAAGGAGAACAAAAAGCACACAAGGGACCCCCAGATGCAGCATGGGCCAAGAACCCCCACTGGCCTGAGATGGTGGGTTTTATACTGTACATTCTAAGGCATGGTTTACAATCAGCTCCAATTACCAGAGGGGCAGGACCTGCCCCTCACATCGCTTGGGGCAGAGGCAGCCTGCCTCAATGTTCCACAACTCTTACCCCCAATAAATTTTGTAATGTTCTGCAGCACTACTGATTGGCAAATTGTGAGGGGAAAAATGTGTTTTTTTCTGAGTACTGTGGGAAACTGAGATTAATCCTTTTCAGGTGATTAAACTCCTCATTGTAGTGTGAATGATCTAAAMACAAGAGAAACAGTGGGTCCTATCTTTTCTGTTTAAGACAGGTGGAAAATGTCACTATATCTGTGTGAGATAGTGACTGTGATTGGCTGGAAAGGTTCTGCTGAGATAGCAACACCTTCATTCTCAGACACTGCTCCTTTTGTCAGCTCTCACTGCCAGGCAATCAATCCTATGAGCTGCAAAGTTTGGGATTTGTGAGCTTCCATGTACATCACCACCTCGTGCTGTGGTCAGAACCTGTCTCCAGCAAGGCCCTGCCCTGCCATGACAATAATCCACTGTATTTCTTTTGCTGTTTGGCAGAAGACAATCTTGCTCCACAGCAGTTTGGCAAGCCTGTCTGTTGTCAGTGCTATTCACCAGGGAATGGGGGCTCGGTGGAAGGAGGTGGGCAGTGGAAAACGGTGGCATCAGCAGCACAGCAGGGTCAGGGTCACTGTTTGAACCTGGGTGAAATCTGTCTGTAGCTTCAGAGGCACTCACTGCCTCTTCCTAACATCTCCTTTCTTGGCTGGAGGAGGGCTCAGTGTTCCCTCATGAACATTTTTGGCCACACCCTAGTACTAATTGTTCAGTAAATTGTTTTAGTAAAGCTTTAATTATCAGCTTATTACAATTTTAATGGCTAGGAGACAGACAGAGGTTGAAGTCAGTCTACCTGTGATGTATTATTTCTTATAATTGTGGATCTGCTTGCTGCTCATCCAGGAAGAAATCTGTTTACAAGCATGGTATTCATAAGGTTTTATTCCTGTTCTAGGCAAGATTTATGTGAAGAATCACAAGGCCCTTCTAACATTTACTATGCAGCCAACTTGGATTAAACCTCGCATGGAAGATTTTATCTCTTGGTTTCCAAATTTGCAGAAGGTCTTATCCAAACTTGTTTTTAGTGCATAAATGCTCAGGCAAATCACGGCCTGTAACAAAAATATAGAAAGGCTTAGAAAAATCGACCTCAGAATGGAAAAACTTTTACATGGAATACTTTGGTGCAAAGAGGAAGAAAAAAGATTTTTACTTGCATCTACAATGAACAGGAGAAGTAGTAATGAGGCTAAATTGTATCAAAGGGGATTTGGGATAGACATTAGGGAAAACTCTCTAATRGTGGTGATAATTAACCACAAAATAGCTTACCTTGAGAGAACATGGGCTCCCCATAGTAACAGCTTTTTAATATTGAAAAGCCATCTACAAGAAGCAGATTAGGGTTCCCTGTTTCTCCCTTGCTGCAGGATAATGGGCTAGATACTCCCCTGCAATCCTGCCTGTAACTTTGTCAGCATTAGGYTGTGAGTCAGAATGAGACTGTAGATTTATTCAGCATTGTGATTCTGTAATCAATTCTATGTAGAATTGGTGCTTTAGATGCATTTACATGGTGCAAACACTTTCACAGAATGGTGTTCAGGCAAAGCCAATATTGCAATTCTGAAGTAGATMCTAGAATCAGAACTGCTGGCTCCTCCTGTTTTCTCCCAAGAAAACAATTGTGATGTTTGTTTTATGGACATTTAGATATGAGTTGTAAGATATTTTGCTGTGAATTGCAGACTTACATTGTTGGTTTTTTTCCCCCTCTGTAAACTGTGAGAAATTTTGTGAACTGCTCAGGGCAGACTGCTACCAAACAAATGTACATACTGCTCTTCCACAGAGACAGAACTTTTACCCTTTAGAGGTTTTGCACTAAGAAACCTAAAATAAAAGTAGCAGAGATGTGTCCAAGTGTTTGGACAAAAGTTTTGAGTGTGGTCTAATCAGTTACATCAAGAAATGCTTAGATCAGTCAGTACTTTAGTAGATTATTTTGGCTGGTTTTTTTTTTCTTCTGTGAATTGGCTAAATCAAGTTTGCTCTTGGATAGATAAAAAGACAGTTTTTTTCTGCTTCCGTTTCTAGCTCTGGGGGAGAAACCTGCTCATACTCAGATAAAACCTTTCACATTTCCCAGATACAAAAATCTTACATGGAAAAGAAAGTATTTGCTACAYAACAATGATACTTCAGAGGACACTTTTTCTGCCAGCAGGGTCTTATGGCTTTGCAAAAGCTGCTTTAGGAGTCAGCAGTTATTTTACAAGGTGTGCACAAATGTGCTTATGTGTCTAAATAATTTACTTGCAAAAAAAAAAGAATGTGTAAAGGACAATATGGAGCCATGTTTCAGTAAGGGATCTGTGTGAAGATGAAAATCCCAACTGGAACACAAGAGAGAGAATCCTCAGGGATTTTGATGTAAAACATCAAAAGAAAAGCAAAGACAAACAGGCAGAGGAGAGGATGGCTGGCAGAAGGGAGTAGATGAAAGTAGAAATCTAACTGAAATACAAATTCAAGAAACTTCTCAAAAGAAGACCAGATGCTCAAATTTTGTGCCAAGAGACAAAAAATAATCAAGTAAGAATCACGTGCTTGAAAATGACAAAAATACAATGGTAAATGACTTCAATAGCCAAGGCTGGAGAATGCAGCTCCTTCTGGATATTTTTAGAGTGATTCTAGAAACCTTCTCTCACCAGCAAATTTGGGAAAATCAGAGGAATGTTGAATCAATGAGAGAGAAGTGAGGTTGGAGCTGCACTTGCCAGTGTGAAAGAGACTGCACTGATCAGGAGTAACTGCAACATTGGCAACTCTTCTTCATAGGACAATAATAAGAAAATCATGACTCCTGGAAACTGCTGAGGACATAATCAGGCCTGGGCTAGGAATTGCTATTATTAAATGGAATGTTGTTTATATTTATGAGTCATTAAAAAAAAAGACAACAACCAGCCAGATAAAAAGCACACCAGGTGAAAAAGTCCTAACTAGCTGCAGGATTTGTCAACATCCAGGCTGTAGATTTTTGCACCCTAAGTGTATTAGCAGCCCCATTTTACTCCAGCATGGCCACAACTCTTTGCAAGGGCATAAAGGGAATTACTGACAGTCACCAGAATGGATCTATTATGGTGATCTGAACCCAAAGGAATCCCTTGTCATAGCAATCTTTTTTTGTATCATGCCTTGAGGGACCTGGTTTATTTTTAGGCAGCCAGAGAGTTCAATATTGAAATCTAGGAGCTGTTCATTGACTCTGGATACATTGTTTCTATCCAGAGGCTGCATAAAATGTTAATGAGCATGTCTCTTACATTCTCAGCWGAATAGGAACCAGGGATTTAGGCAGCTAATTTATTATTACTCACACCAGCATGCAAATGAATCTGCCCTTCTCTAAATGTAAAGTAAGAAACATCCTTTAGGAAAAAAAAAGTGAATTAAAAAAAAAAACCAACCAAACCAACAAACAAAAACCACAAAAAAACCCCAAAGAAACAAACCAAAATTTCTGTTACCTCTATGGTTCTCCTCCAGAGAGCCTCTTATTTGAAAAGGAGCATGTTTCCTGCACACAGGTTCAGGCACACTTATGTGCTTCTTTCTGACCTTTGGTGCAGGTGATAATGAGGAACGGAGGAACTGCTGTGGGAACTGAGGAGAAGACATAAAAAAGGCTGGGGAAGGAGGGAATATGAAAACAAATGAGATTAGCAATGGAGAGGGGGTAAAGGAAGTGCAAAAGAAGATTTAATCCACCTAGTTATCACTCAGCCCAAATGCRTGAAACAGAGCTGGTGTAAATTGTTCACCATAGCACAGAGTGTGTAGCACACCAGAAAGGATCATGATTTGCCAGCATGTAATAGAGATCAAGTGCTAATAATGCTGAAAAGGAGTTTGCTAGGAAGGACAGGCTGTGATATCTGCCAGAACTTCATATATCTACTGAGAAATCCTGCCCACAAGTGGTGTCCAAGACAGTGGCTGCTGAAGATTTAAGAATTTTGTCAGGAATTTGAGACCAAATTTGAAGTGATGAAAATATGACATTTGAAGGCATGAAAGTATGAGATCTCCTCTAGATATATTACTGATCTCTACTACAGTGGAAATCTGCTACTAAAACTACAGTTTAGCAAGTGAGCACCAAACCCAGTGAACCCCCACTKCTCCCCTTGTATTCTTCCACACTGTTTCCCTCTGCTCCTCTTGCCCACCACAGCCTAGGCTTGGTGACTCCCAGGACACACTGGACTCTCAGATCCTGTACCCAACACAGGTTAACAGAAGAGAGAAGGAAGGAGATACTCATAGCAGTGGTTTTCCTTAGAAGCTGTAAAAGCATCCTGAACCACAGCTAAAATATTATTTTGTCACATCTGTCTTACAGATGGTCTTTATCTATCCAAGCTGTGGGAGCTGACTCTGGGGAAGCTTTGTGTGAATGTTTGAGGTCAGCCAGGCCTTGTATAAACTGTAGCCCAGATTTCTCTCAATTCATAACCCAGCTGAAGAATTACGGATGTTCTTTCTTCTCTTGATGGTATGTTAGGTCACAGGCTACAGGAGGAATGAAATGTGTCCATCAGGTACTTTTCTATTCCCTCCCTTCCTGCCATTAGTTGTCCCCACTAGGACTCTTTTCCTCCCTTAGTCCTTGCACAGCTCAAAGTAGCTCCAGGTCATAGGAGAGGGCAGCAGGAAATCCTGAAATAAGTTGCATACATGCAAAATCCTATGCCTGCCTGCATTAAACACAAAACTTTATACAGAGATATAATACAAAGTCTGCTAACTCTGTGCAGACACAATCTCAACACATCTGTTTTTCTGCAAAGTTAAAAAAATTGTGAAGCACAAGAGAGTAATTCAATTTCGCCATCCTCAGTGTCTCCCACTAAGGATATGAGCAATTAATATTTCATTTGTGAATTATCAAAGGTATTTACAAAGCTTTCTATTTWAAGAACATCACAAAGACACAGTATGAAGCTATGTGACTTCTGTGTCCTGATGTAGAGTTAATTTGTCTGTTCTAAAAGTCTTCTACAAGACAAATTAATATGTACTGAAGAAAACATTCGCTAAATTATATAATGAGAAATACAATAAGCAGTGTTCATAATTCCCATTTTGTATTTACTTTTATTACTATTTGGGTAGTTCAAAGTGAAATAATTGAGGGGTATATTTTCAAAAAGGAATGGTGATGAAGCCATTTGTTTCTTTGATGCTTGCCCACTACTTTATTAAGCATGTGAAAAGCGATGTTTCTACACCCAGGAGGACCTAAGGGAAATATTTGCCTTTAATAACTTTTTTGGCATCTTCTTCTGTCAGCATTAAGCCTGACATGTGGCAGTTTTAGTGTCCTGCTCCTGGCCAATCTCAGAGAAACAGATAAGAGTAAAATGTAGGTCTTGTAGCAGCTCTGGTGTGTGCACATCCTCCAGCCAACTGACAGCAAACACCCTGAAGAGTTTTCATGGCAGCCCAGGCAGCTTTGGAGCTGTGGTGCCTKGGCATGGAGCAGCTCTTCCTGTTGTGGTGTCTGCCTTGTCAGACCTGTGCATCTCTGGGTGCCCCTGTGTGGGTCACTGTGTGCAGTAAAGGAACGTTTGTGCTGGAAGAAGCCATTGTTTGTAGCAGGATCAAAATGTGGTTTTCAGTGTAGCTCAAAGTCTTGTGGTTATAGCAGTCCACCCTTTTCAGTGAGATTTTATGAAGACAGACCTATATATAATATTACTTTATATTACCTTAAGGGTTTGGCTTTTTAAAGCTACAACTTGTGTAAGTGTTCTARGGAATAGGGTTGAATAAACCCTTGCATAAAGCATAACAGGAAATGTAACTAAAGATATTATCCCAGCAGTAGGCCAAGCAAGTTGCCTTTTAAAACTTGAATGACACAAATTATTTGTTGGACTATCGAATCAAAATCATTTATTTCTATCAAATTACTCAAATTATCTTATCACTTTATAAAAAAGTCTTTAGTAAATGTGTTGTAGTGTTAGCTAAAGGCAAGGGAGGTATTGTAGATTATTTAGATCTTCTGTGCACATTTACAAATATGAAAGCAAAAAAATAATTTTCAAAACATGGCAAGAATTTTCTCTAGTTGTGGTCCTTTTTCAGATTTATAATGAAAATAAGGTATTTCTGACAGCAGATATTTCTGCTTAGTAGAAACCCATCTTTTACACCAAAAATAATTAATTTGAAAATTTGAACCATCTTTTAACCATCCTATCTCAAAGGGTTACTTATTTGTGCCATCTACATGTATGGAAAGAAGGATATTACATTTTTAGCCATGTAATTTTGAGGTCTGCCTGGGAAAGTACAGGAATTGTTAAGAGCATGCTGGATTTCCTCAGGAAAGAGAGCCAATATCCTCAATAGCATTGTGCATTTATTAAAAGACAGAAGCAAGAATTGACTTTCTGCATCATCCAAGCTTTTAGTGTTGCAGAAGGTCCCTCCTTTTCCCTTCCTTTTTTNCCATAAGCTATTTATATTTTTATTCCTCGTTTCTGGAGTTGCTTTGCAGAAGACAATCTAGTTTTTCATATGCCCAGTAGGTGCATTTATTTCACTGAGRACAATCTTGTTGCAGTGCCCCACAAGTCAGCACAGAATACAGGGATGCATTAGCAGTGCTTGGCAATGAGCCTCCACTTGCCCTAAATCAGTCTCTTGAAATTCTCCATAGGTGCAAGAAAATCACAGGAAGCAAAAAAAAACCCAGCACCATTCTGAATCTCACCCTTCCTCAGCCATCTCCCTGGATGTGAGGTTTGCTGTTTGCTCCTGTTTCCAACCCAGAGGAACTGCCACAGTCAGTTTGGTGAGACATCTCTCAGGCAGTCTTCAGTCCCTCCTGAGAAAGAAAGGAACAAAGCAACTGAGAACACTAAATGAGAAAAGCATGCAGTGCAAAATTGCAGTGTCAAGTCAATGCCCTTCCAGGAGCTGCTGTCATGAGGAGAGAGCCCTCTTCCTCTTAAAAAAACATGCTGTCACAATAAAGAAAATCCACTCAACATATTCATGGAGGTATCCCCAAAGTAGCACCAATCTTCCTTTCTTCCTTTTCCTGTCTGGCTGCACAGGTCTCACAGCAGAGGTCCAGTGGCTCTCTTGAGCCTGGGGTGATGATGCTGAATCAGTGGGTGATGACACTGAGTCAATATRCTGGCTAAGGGCTCAAAAGAACAGGGCTATCATTCAGGTCCTSAGGTGAAAAAATGGTGCCTAACCGGGCTTTCACAGCAGAGAGGGTGTAGCCAAGCTGGTCCCTTGCTCTGCTCACCAGCAGGAACAGCAGACATCAAGTGGGCTGTTGTCCTTTGCTTGCACTCTGCTCCAGCAGAGCTAAGGCAGAGCTTGCTGCCATCCAGACTGCAGAGCATTGCAATTACAGCTTCTCCCTTTCTTTGTCCACTTTGCTCCTCTGTGTGTACCTCGGGAAAGCTGACTGAAATCAAATGTTCACTATTCCTTCCTCCAGCCACAGTGCATCAGCTACTCAAATTAAAAGACATACCTGCTGTGAAATAGAAAGTGTTCCCCAACTTGCAGTGAGTTCTCATAAAGAAACTGTACCAATCAGTTCAATACCTGTGGCTTCCTACTAAAAGCAAATTATATTTCACAGCAGATGGCCAAGCACACAAGGATGTATAAATGAAGCAAAGTGCTCTTTATTCACCTTTTGCCTTTAAGTGACCACATTGTGTGCATGAAAATACAAAGGGATTCCTTCTCTTTTTAAAGGCAGACAATGGAAAATACCTAGGTTTGGGCAYATCAATTCTTCCAGTAATAAACCAGGGTTTACTTTCTACTTAAAACKCAATTTTCTCTTTTAATTGAAATATTTATTTGCACCAGAATATTTTCTTGGTAATTAGCAAAGAAATGTGCCCAGTATATGAAATCATAAACCCACTGACATGAATGCCAAGACACATCTTTCAGTAAAAGTTGTTTTAATTTTTAATCATTTGTTCTTCAAGAGCATGCCTCTAGAAGAAGATCAATCCAGGTTATAAGTTTAGTTCATAATCAGTAATTCTGAGTTCTTTCCARGAAAGCTGTCATAACAACAGGTGAAGAAATGTTTTTTTCCATGGGGCAGGAACTGTATGTATATTGTAACTTATCCAGAACCTGCTTTACAAAATTCCTTGCCTTCCTATAGAACTTCCAGACACCATGCCCTTGCCTTCTCTGAAATAGAAGCAGAGCTAGTAAAAGAGTTGAAAAACTCAGATGTATGACATTATCAACAGAGAATAAACCCCAACGTTACAGACACCAGCCCTGCTGTGCAGTTTGTGGCTAAAATGCACAGGTTCTGCATCAGCATGAGCCTCCCTCATGCTCTGGGACAGTRAGGCTGGGAGGCTGTTCAGTGTTTCTGCAAACCTTTTGTAAGATACAGATGAACTTTGCTCCTAAAATATCACTTCCCACTAGAGCGAGTAAACATATCTTTTGCGTATTTCTGGTTATAAATGTCTTGGTTTGAAAGACAGGTATCTGCTAGGGGAAAGCCGGTACCGACAAGCATTTAGTCCTTAGTGGCTTAGCAACTGGAGGGAAAAAATTCCAAAAGGCAAACAAAAAAACAAAACTAAAATCTAACCCCCAACAATAAATCTTACACATTTATCCTTTTAACTATGCTTACTGGAACACAACTGGCTCTGATTTCTTATGGAATCTTTTGTTAGGACAGAGGGATGATAATAATATCCTTGATGTGTTCCTATGTTGCAATAGCAGAAGTGTTTATTCTTCCTGAACTTTCTCCAAGATTTTAATAAATCACACCTTTGCATTCACCAATCTCCATTTCCTTCAGTTTTTCTCTGTAGATTATTTTCTCTGTAGTTTTTCAGATGCTGCAAGATGAGGAGGGTGTGTGTCAGCACAGGGCAATGCCCACCCTGCTGCTTACACTAACAGCTGCCAGGAATCTCCTGCTTGATTCAGCAATTTTTATTTTAGACTCAGTAATGAATGGGGACTTTGATCACTGKTAATATCAAAACATCTGCAAATATCTAAATAATATCATCAGCAACTTATAGACAAAACTAAAACTGTAAAATAAAATTTGCAAAACAATGAAAGGCACTTGGATTGTCCAGCCCATAGAAGTAAGAGAAAAAAACTGGTGTGAATTGAAGGGGTGAATGATGAAAATTACTGTGTCTTAGTGTTCCAGTGATACTCAGTGGATAGCAAGAGAATAGCTGAAGTAAAGATGACAAAAATTACAGTACTGAGTGACTGTAATAATCATCAATCCAGCTCCTGTCATCTGAAATCAACTGCTTTCCAGTTGTCAGAAAGGCATAAATGGGACATGAAATCAGGCAGATTTCTGTCGAGGCCATAGAGGGAAACATCCCTTGCCACCACAATATCTGCTCCACAGAGGGCACCCTGCTGTGGCTGTCAGATTCTAAGCTGCCAGGCCTTGAATGTACATTAGAAAGAATAACAACTTTTTATTTGATCATGGCTACTACAGGACATTCATCTGTCATTGACCAGTGTGGCATCATGTCCCTCTCTGGTCTCCCTGAACAATTCACACTGTCACTTTGCTTGTTTCCTTAAACAACATCTGCTATGCCAGGATGAAGTGGAGTTGATTTCTCAACAGCCTGCCTGACTCTGAGCCCACTAAGGAAGCTTCCACTTGAGTGACTTGTTGGCAGGTGTTTCCAAAGCTTTCCTGCTAATGARTTTGCTTGCCAGCAGAAATGTTCACATTTGCTCATAGCTGTGATGGACAAGCTGTCTGTGGCTGCTTATTCTTGTTTTAAATCATGTTCCATGAAGGGAATAACTGGGTGAGGTTGGCCCCTTTAGAAAGCAGAAGATTCCTTCTTGACAGGGGAGAGGTTTATTGCTGGAATTGGGGTTTCTGTGGCATGAGAGGGAGAGACCTTCCCAGAGCAGTGAGCTCTCAGCTCATGCATAGACTGAGAAACTATTTAGAGGAGCAGAGAGTGGAAATCTGGCACTCTMAGACAGTAGTAATAAATACCCCAGGACCAGAAGGGATTGCTTTGTGTTTGTTGCAATTCAGAAATTCTCTGTTTTGTTGGAAACCAACTACAGAAGCAATCAGGTGCCTCCAAGGATAGACTGGGCTGGAGTCGTCTTGGCAACATCAAAACTTTAGCACAGCCATGGTAAGGCAATGGTTCATTCTACTCCCTGCTCTGTCTCCTACATCACACATGCAAAATTGCAGCAAAATTGAAAGACAATCTAAAGCATTCTGAAAATCTAAGGATTTATCAATCACATCATCCCTATCCATATTTCTATTGAATTCTAGAAAGAACTGTAAAAGATTTACAATAAAGAGCTTCACTTTATGAAAAACCCCATACTGACTTATTCACAAAAAGAACCAAGATTAACTCTTGCCAATTAAATCCAGTGTATAACATATCCATTAATGCCACTCTTTATTATAGTTTCTACTAATTTTCTATTCATTTCTCTTCTTTAAAAACAGACTTAATGTCACCCCTGAGTCCTCAGACACACATGCAATTTAAGTAAARGGGCATACACCATGATTAGTRATTCAGTTATTTCATCCTTGATTTCCTTTGGATCCCATGAGTGAATACACCTTGGTCCTGGGRATGTGTGACTGTTCATTTTTTCAGTCAGTCCCAGCATCCCTTCAGAATCACTTGACTTGATGAGTCCCCCATAAAGAATGTTTTTTTCAATAGGAATAGCCCTCATTTCTTCTGCCTTGAACAGTGATGCAGAAAAAGTTTGTACAGCCTCTGAAACTGCTCTGTGTTTTCTGAACAGGTTTTTAATATCCTACTCATGAGTGGACCCTACAAATTTTCTGGCAGACCCTTTGTTTCTCTCCCTTGTTGTYTTCCCTTTGATTCTAGACATACAGAGGGTGTAAATATCTACWTTCTTTCCTACCCAGTCATTTCCAGGTTTCTCTATTTTAAAGCAACTGGTTTAGTCCATGTTCCATTATAATCATGTTTGTTTGAGTTTTGAAACATTTCAGTCTTTAACACACTCTACAATGAACCCCAGGCAAAGCCTTCTCAGAGAACTGGCCAATGTAAGGTCTCTTCAYAAAGCTGTTCTTCTACATCCTGTTAAAGGGTCTAATTTGATTTCCCACTTCTCCCAAGCAGGAGGATCAAAAGGAAAAAAAAAAGGGTTTCTGAGGTGCTTCAGGAATGTGTTTATTTTCAGCAGTTGCCTGTAAATAAGAAATGCTTTTAGAATGTCTCTGACAAAACAATTTGTTTAATTAATCATCGGATTTTGTTTTCAAATTTGCAAGTAAATATTTATTTGATGCTCTTGAGTACCTGTGTTTTTTTTCAGATATTGTACATTTTTTGTCATTGATTCTTACGCCCACCAGCCTAAATCTCRAGAGAAGACATCTGTTACTGAGCTGTCTGTGTGTAAGCCTGGACTTTCATCTGAAGAAACAACACAGGAAATCAAACTCCATTGTCCAGTTTGTTCTTGATATCCATGCAACATGTAACAGTTTAAGGTCTCTCTACTTTACAAGAACATACCAAAAGTACTTTACATCTATAGGCATGATAGCCTASTGCATGAAGGAAGCAAATATTGAAGGATGAATTTGATTACTAACAGGAGACAAGTTCCATTCACCTCAGAGACAGTAGCTCTAATCTGGATTCCAAGGGGCACAGGGGCAAACCCTTCACAAGATAAATCTGGAAACCCCATGTTTCATCTCTGTCCTGCAGCAACCTCTCATGATGGCTGTCCCAGGAAACTAAGATGTGGAGGCTTGTGAATGTGTGAGCTCAAAYGAGATGACATTTTAGAAGCAATTCTTGGAAACAAAATTAACCACGAGTCTCAGAAAGTTTTCCAAATGTAGCATTCATTTATAATTATTTAGTCATTTATTTATACATAAACAAGCCATCCTCAGTCATCCTATRCATGTAGACATAAACAAATTAATTAATTGTTTTCTACAACAGCCTTAAAAAAGAAAGATTGAGAGAGATTTTCTGCTTCTAAGTACTTGGAAACTGCCAGTATAGGCACTTGATAATTGCCAGAGTAACAAGAAAGAAGCAAGTTTTAAAATGGAAACAGACATAACATTTTCTTGAATTGCAGGATATGCATTAGAAATCTATCAGTTTTAACTTGACAAGGCTAACAGGAGAAAGTGTTATATCTGTAAGACAAATCATAGGGTCAGTATTGAGGCCAAATAGTAACAATTTCAAAACAGTGGTTTAACCCCATTCTTGGTATGTGTTGTAGTTGCCCTTGATATTCCTTCTAAAAGGCTATTCAATAGTCTTTGGTAAACATTCTTCAAATGTCCAGCCAAATTTAATTAACGACCATTTCAGACCAATCTGATTAGGTGCTGGCTTTATCCTCTGTACAGGTAACTTTGTTCTGTCGTCAGTGATAGATTTATAGACAGAGGCTGCTCTCAGCCTGGGTTGAGTKCAGCAGCCTCTTCTGATCACACTGGTTATTCCCCAGGTCTCTCCATTTCCTTCYCTCTGAACCACACACCAGTCACTTCTCTGGGTCACCATGTGCAAAGAAGTGGTTGTGTGGTGGGGACACTTCAGATTCAGATTTTGCATTGCCCATTTGTGCATTGCTTTTCTCAGCAACTGTGTGTCACTGGCAACAGCAATCAGGAGCAGAGCCACTGTTACAGGGTGGTCTGGTCCTTCCCCTCAGTCATTTCCCACAGATGAGCTCCTGACTTTTAAAATCCAAGTGCTCAAATGAACAAATTTRCATGCCATTTAATTTAACTCCATTCCATTTTACCTCCTATTAATCTACTTGCTTCCTCTTGTGTTATTTTCTTTTMAGAAGATCTGATCTTGTCCAATTGCAACATGAGGGGTTTCCACATAATTTCTAGTTTCTGTGCCAAGATCATTACTAAAAATATTACACAAGGTTAATCTGGAAAAATACTCAAGAACTCCAGTCTGTCCAGACAGATACTTTCCCTTTTCCCCTAATTTCCCTAGCCAAATTAGAAAATTCCTTCAGAAAAAATTCCATTATATAGGGGGAGAAGCTCTTCATTCTTGAAAAGCAAGTTAAACTGATAAGTAAAAATATTACTTCAGAATAAGGAGAAACTCAAATACAAGTCTTCATTGTTTYATCTCCTACATGTGTGTGTATACAACACTTTGCTTTGACATTGTTTTTGAGCCAATTTGAACCAAAATTCCAAGGAGAGCCAAGCTTGTTAACAGCAAATAAACAGTGTTACACAGGGAAATCACCTGCTGCTAAGAGCTGCTCTTGTCAAGGGAGTAGAGATTTGCAAAGCACATCCTTCCCTGTGACAGGAGCGGATGTATATTCCCAAATCTCCTGAAGAATAGAAATAAATTACATCTGATCTAGAGGGATACATTATATGTTTGCTCACTGACATACATTTTGAAAAGAATTGCTGTAGTTGTTTAAATAAAAATAGGCAAGTATCTACAGAGCCTGGTACAAGACTCWTATTTTGAATACCTAAGTTCTACAGCAGTGCAAAATATTATCCTCATACTTAATAATAGTCATAGTAATAATAATAAGATCATAAGCCCTCCAATAACAACATAAAAAATTAAAGATAAAAGTTATTTTTTGTCTTCTGGCAAGCTGCAGCTTTAGGTAAGGCATRTGGAAATGCCTCAAAGACTCAGTAAAACCCTTAAAGGCATCAATCTTATGTGATTTGTTTTTGAGAAACCAGTATTTCTTTAAAGAAAGTTATCTCTTGGTGATAATAAGCTGGTGGTGAAGTATTTTTCCTTTCTACACCAGCTAAGGTAGTTGCTCATGGTAGGGAGAACAAGAGCTGCCTATTTCATCTGTGTCAAATACAGAACAGTCTTTATCTACAGATCTCAGACACATCAATACATGTTTCCAATGCATATCCACTTATAGATCTCAGCAGCTTCCACTCCAGAGAAATTATTCTTYCTGCTGCAATGTGAATACAGTTCTGTACCTACATCTGTAAGRCACTATTGGTTTCCTTAGGTATTTTATTTTCAGCATTAGAAATTAAATTACCCCCATTAGAATAAAAAAAAAAAAATCCCCATCTAGCTCATCCAATGCCTCTTCACGAAAAACACACAACCCTCTTTTCAAACAAATGCTAAATTCTAAGAGCAGACCTCTATCACTTCAGATGAGCTGCACCTTTCATCTTGCAGAGGTCAATGGAGYTCACTGAAACGACAATGGGCAACTCTCTTATGTTATTTTTTTAGAGTCTCATCATCCCACAGCAGCCAAGCAGCAATGCTGCTCAGAGCAGCATTCTGTACTGGGTAACATTGTCATGGCAACCAAACAAATGGGTCATCCCACTCCTGCTCACTCCCATTGTTCCACAGTGTGTGAGAGAACTCACAGCACGAGTGAGAATCTGTCTCTGAGCTTCTGCAAGACTGAGCCAAGTTCCCTTCCCAATCTGCTCTTGGGCATGGTACCTCTAGGGGAAGCACTGGGCCTGTGTGGCTGCTCAGGGACATGCACAGGTCCAGTGGGTAGATAAGGACTCGGGAGCAAAAGCAACTCCCAGGAAACAGTAATGATCATCTTTTCTCCTATATATTACTAGATAATAGCAAGAAACWCACTACTAAAACAATGGCAATGAAGTGGGGATGGCCAGGCCAAGTCTCATGATGGAATACCTGGGCAATGTGGTGATTCAGTAGGACAAGTGGATGAGGGAGTTGTGTGAGGATTGTGAAGTGCTGTGTCTGTTAAACACTTCTTTCTTCCGGCTATATCTGTCCAGTGCTTTCCTCACTGCTCCAGTCTTGTTCTTGTTCTCCTTCCTCACAGTTCTTCTCATGCCCATTCTTTTCTAAGCTCTGCAACAACTCCTTGCCCAAAGCTGATCTTCTACTCCAGTGGTCCTATAGGCTCATACCCACCCTGCCACTGGTCCTATAGGCTCATACCCACCCTGCCACTCTCCACAGCTTCTGATAAGACTGTTTCTGAATCACCCATATTTCACACTGCAAGATACATTCTCTCATAGGATTTTGCTTTCAGACAGATGAGAACTTAATCAAGTTTACAGCTATTCCAGCTGGAATTGTGTGTGCCAGACATCTGGATTAAGAAATTATTTTCTTGAAGTTTACATAATTAGTGTCAGCCRAAATTCATGAAACGTTTCCAAGATTCGGGATAGGGTTGACATGGACATGGGCCAAAATTATGGTAATTATTAAAAAATTTGAACAAATTTCCCACACTTTTCCCTATCCCCATAGTMAAGAGCAGGATATGCAGTTTATCAGGACATGCTGCAGTTTTCTTCAGAGCATGATTCCTTTTTACTTATGAATATCTCTTCTTTTCCAATAAGATATAACCCCTGAAAAAATTGTCATTTGCACATCTCAACAGAAAATTCTTAATGTTTGCAAGATAAGAATAAGCACATATTGCTTATTCTGCACATTGCAGGCCAGAGACTGAAGTGCAGTGTTCCCCAAGGAGATGATGAGACCGAGATGTCTGAAAAAGGTAAGCAGACTCTAGATATGAGAGTTGGATCAAGGGGAAACCCAAGACCAGTAGATGAGAAGATGAGTTTAAGATGATGAGCAGAATCACTGAATCAGAAAACAGTAAAGGGTTGCGAGAGACCTTAAGGATCACCCAGCTCCAACACCCTGCCATGGGTAGGGACGACTTCCACTAGACTAAGTTGCTCAAACCCCATCCAACTGACCTTGAATACTCCTAGGGATGCAGCATCCACTTCTCTGGGAAACCTGTGCCAGTACATTATTACACTCACAGTAAATAATTTTTCCTTATATTTAATCTGAGTCTGTCCTCTTTCAGTTTAAGACATTGCCCCTATTCTCGCACACCCTGATAATGAGTCCCTTCTCATCTTTCCTGCAGAAGAAAAAGATCATTCAAAGCCAATGAGTAGATGTTTTCAGAGTGTGGACAAATGAGAAGAAACAAGAAGGGTTCTGGATTTTATGATAGCCCCAGATACTGGTGAACTGGGAYTGGATGGGCAAGCAGGTTGTGGGAAGGGACCCTGCAGTGAAATGGTGCAGGGTGCAGATTTGCAGATGAAGAACCATTTAGGTGAGAACAGGAAGGTACAGGAACACCCATGGAGAGTGAGAGGMGAAGTAAATGAAGAGGGTCAGCTACCCAGAGAGCAGTGGTGGAGTGTGGGGACTGAAAGAGAGGGACAGCATAAATTCTAGGAAAGGAGAAATTGGGATTTTTTCTAAAGAAACACTGATGTGAGCAATCCAGGAAAGCATAACAGAGACTGAGCCATAAAATACTCTAATGAAGAAATGMTGGAAACATGGAGCAGAAAGGATTGATTTTAAGCAGAAACAGCAAGAACTATGCCTGGAACAGAAGTAAAAATTCATGTCTATGAATGYTGTGAAAATGAGCCACGGCTGAGCTGTGAAAGGTGCCCAGTCCACAGGTCCRCAGGTCAGAAGCTCTGTACAGAGGGGAGCAGGAGGAAAAAGGCTGACCTCGGCTTTAARGCTTCTGCAGAATTGTGTTCTACCGTGCCYCTCTCCATGATATTGCCAACAATGCCAGGCAAGTCACTAGAGCCAAACTATTCATGTGTGGCAATTACATCTACTCATTATCCGGGTCTCTCACTTGAGCCTGAATTGATCCGGTGTCGTGCTTTCACCATCGCCTTTCATGTCTTTGAGAGCCGTGATTTGAATGTCYAAAGTGCTAAATGCACTGACAAAAGTCTTCCATTGGCAACACAGAACAAGCAGGAACTGGGCTTTTTTTACTTCTTCGGTTTCTCTGCCGTCCCGATATAAATTGGATATACTGGTACTGCCTTATGTTACAGAGATGCTCTGAAAATATGTTCATTTCTTTTTTTGTAGTGTTGGATGCTTAAACAAACAGCATGAGAWGTCTCAGAAAAAGTTCAACATGTCTTTAGAACAGGTTTTGAAAAATGCAAGAGATAAGGCACAGGAGCCACATGAGTAAATAAAATGCTGAAAAGCTTTTTAAAAAGTGAGCACTCAATCAGGCAGATGTGGCACGAAAAAAACACAGTATGCAATGATGAGATTGCAGATGGAATTAGAAAGCATAATCACAAAAAGCCACATTAAGTTTGCATGTGGGTCTTAATTCTTGCATCGTTTCCCATCTGTTGRGGGCTTGACTTCTCAGCCTCAAAAGCAATATAATAATATAACATTACACAGGTTTTGTATGTTCTCCTGCTTTCTCCAACAGACACAAATAAATGCTGAAGCAGTAAGAAAGCMCCATTCCCCAGAGTCATGGGGATAGTGAACTCCTTCCTGGATCATTGTGGTCATGTTATTTTGCTATGGTTGTGTTCTAGTTTGTTGTCCTGCTTTCATTACTGTGTTCTTCCACATTTTTTTCTGAGTAAGAAGTACCTCACTATCTTATTTAGTCTCCTGTGCAGTCAGATTACAGTACTGATGGCAGTAGCAAGATCTTCAGTGCAACACAGCTGTTACATCATCTTAATATTGTCAAAATTCCTAGGAGCCCATCACAGGGACTAGTATTTTAGAAATGCAATGTAAAAAGACAGCCCTTGAACTAAGAAATTTATATACTCAAAGCAAGACACAGCTATAAAATCAACACACAGATGAAGAAGTAATAAAATACATTGCTCATATCAGAAAAAACCCAGTAGTTTTCTGCATTTATGAAAACATAATTGAAAGCACTACTCTGTCTTTCATATCAGACCTGCTCTACACTGCTTTCCAAAGCTGCAGTTAAGGGGAGAGCTATTTATTCTCTTCCTTGTCACTGGAGGCTTTTACCTATAGCAAGCAAAATGCAAGCCAGCAATCATGTAATTTATTACAGATTCTTTATTCTGTTTCCAGTTCCCAGAGCCCTGTTGTGTCCTCTGTTTTATCACCAGCTACAAATTTAATTTCATGAGGTATAACAGGGAGACTAGAGCAAAATCTACATGGTAGTAATGGTGAACATTACTAAATCAGAAAACTAAGTGATTCAAGGCTATTGCATTATGCAAGAGAACAGGATTCAAAAGACTTATGACACATTTCTGTTTGAAGACTTGAAGGGAATATAGGGAAAATTACACATTTGAACAAAATGCCTAAGGATTATTGCACTTGCAAGAGAAATATCATAATTGTGCACACATTCAAMTTCACAAGCAATCTGCAGATGAAACATTTAATTAGTTTACAGAAGACCTACAAGAGTGAGCAGTGTACAGCTACCATAGTTCACGCTAGCAGCAATAAAGATTATAGAAGACAATCATAAAAATATCACTGTTCCAAGAACATGAGCACAGAAATCCATATTTCATTTAAGTTCAGGAAACTGAAAGTGTGCCCACTTCTGACACAAAGAACCAGTATTTSCCTTGTCAACAGCCATCACTGGAAATTTGGAATTCTGCATTTAGTTCCAATTTTTTACATGGCCTGTACCAAATAGCTCCTTTTCTTTTTTGCCWAATTTCTTTCTTCCTCTTTCCCAGACAGTTCACCTTTGGAGTGAACCTTGCTATTAAGGTTCTTCTTATTAAATATAATAATAAGAAAGAAGGATGCAGAAGAGACCTAATCATGCATACATGACTTAGCCACAGTGTGATTTTGAACCAGCTACTTTATTTCCCTGTGCCTCAGCTTTTCTCTCTGTGAAATGGAACCAACAACMAAACAGTGCAAAAGCAGGATCTCAGCAAACTCATTCTTGCTTGTCAAGTTATTTACCTTTCTTTATATGGTTTGCAAAATATCCTGTTAGTCAGATCTGATTTGGGAAAAAATAAACCACAGTTAATTCAGCCTTGCTTTGACCACCTCACTTAATCTTCACCACTTTGGCCACCTCACTTAATCTTCACCACTAAGGAATGGAGGTGTTTCAGGCACAACAGTTACATTCTTGCATAATTAATTTCTGACATTAATCTCAAACCATGCTTTATAAAATAATTCCTACCACTGAGCATTCTACATTAACATGTAGAATGTTAATGGATAAACTTACCAAAGTAACTTTTGTGAATTTTCAATTTCAGTGAAAAGATTTTCGCTGAAAATCGCATTCCCAAAGTTGCAGATTATCTTAGATCTGACAGTGGAATTACAGGGCAAAAAGTCATAYTTTTTCTTATGCAAAAATTCTTCTGGCTTCCTGACTGCAAGTGTTTACCACTATTAACAATTTGAAATATATTATTGTGGCAYCATTAACAAATATTTGGTCTTCACTTGAAAATTCTTTCAAGATAAGGCAAGAAATAAAAAAAAAAAAGTCTTGGGAAGTGTACAGCTGACATATGAACAAAACCAAAGGAAACAGATTGTATATCTTTGTGAAAATTACTTTCTTGATATTACTTGTGTATAAAGGGTTAACAAATAGCCAATCTYTTTTTCTTGGCCTTGATGCTAGACTGAGGGAAAGAGCTTCTGGCCATGGCAGAAAGGGCTGCTTCTGGCATATTCTGCTTTACAATTCCCCTCAGATATTCCTGGATTGGGTTCTTTTAAAATCTCAAATACTTCTTTTTTATGGCACCAATTGTCATAAAATCTTATCCTCACATTTACAAGTGGAATGATACTCTTGGGGCAGTTTCTTCATGGAAACTTACCTTATCAATGCATTTTTCCTCCCTTACCCAGGAGGAAAAATGCATTGATAGAGAACAGTAGAAARTGGATCGTTTTCAAGCAATGGTTATATAATATCCTGTAACAAATTAAAGATTAAATAGACCTAGACAAAATGCAAGGTAACCATAATAATGCAAATAGAATGTAGTTTAKGTTCCATTTTATAGCTTAACAATATCATTAGAAAGAGGAATGAAAACCTTAATGATAAGATGCCACATTAAAAAAAAAAGTAGCAGAAGAAAAACTAATTAGAAACAGTCTGGAAAATGAAAGAATTGTACAGCATAAAGATGCTTATAATATAAGAGGGGAGAACTGAAAAAACCAAAACATTAAATGGAACTATGACAGAGTTTGGCTCACCTGATTTCTAGACTTATKGGAAGTACATTTTAAAAAACCCAGAAATTTGAGAAAATAAGCAYATATTTTGGAGAAAGCTGAACAAAAAACAATCAAACAACACAGAGTAGAGGAATGATCTGGTCTCTTTGTCAGAAGAAAAACAAATCAAAACCACCGGAAATGTTTTTGGCATGTGATGGAATCAGCAGAACGTACCCATATGTGAGGGTGTATAAATAACAGCAATGGATCTGTTACAGCTTGTATATAATGGAAGTAAATGCAGCATCTTTCCCTTAAAATGGCTCAAAATCAGAGAAAGCACTAAGACTGAAAATAACAGCTTGCTTCTGCAGTTTGCAAAAAAATCCAGCTGAGATCAAGACAAAAATCAAAGACTGAATAGCAACTAGAGTTCTGACAGCAGTAATGAGTATAGAAAGGCATGTGGATTAGTTTTCATTTATTTTTTGCCACCTAAAGCYTCCATCAGGGCCAGTTAAAAGCTTTAAAACCAGCAGGCTCCTCCAAGTATTAGAGTTCAGGTTAAAACTGTTAGTATCAGAACACACTGGAGTTTTCAGAGTGTAAAAGTTGTAAATGATCAGAGTACCCCTACTCTGTTTTGATAAATGGCAATTTTATAACATGTTTCTTCATGCATTTATTTTTCTGTTGTATACTTCCCCTAGATCTCTTTGTTTTCCTGTTCATTCTCCACATACAGCTAGCACAGAGAGAGAGAACTCYTATAAAGACTAAATTTAAATAGATTTTTTCATACTCAGATATATATGGCAATGCTTCCTCTTTCTGGATTATTCATATGTGAGCAATTTTCCAAAAGCCCTGAACAGTGGTTCAATACTGAATTTCCCCCTCTCTCAAAAATTGAATCCTTGATGTCTCTCTCTCATTCCAAACTCCATGAAGATAAAACKAAGCCATTCATTTTGATATATGTCTGTCTCACAGTGAATTGTCCATTTTTCTTTATAAATATCCCTTCCAGCCAGAAGACAGAATAATTTATTCTGTCAATTCAGAAAACCATAAGAACATTGTGCCTTAATAGAGAGATTGTCTTTCCCTCTCTTGCTTTCTCCCTTGTGTACACACAGTCAGCCCCTGTCCAGAAATGCAGCCTCACATCTAGTTATGTTTTATGTAGGAAGTAAAATTATTTTTCTAGCCTCAGGCAAGTACTTAAAAATGTATTTTAAGATGCAATGCTACTAAAAAAGCCAAACAAATTGTCCTGTTTACTGGCTGACTATTAAAAATCTACACTTGTATTCACTGCACCAAATCTTTCACACTGCAGGACAATARAACATAACAAGGTGATGTGATTTACAAATTGAACATTACCTGCATCTCCAAGTTGGTATTGCAGTGTGTTGGMTGTATTGGACACATTATGATAAAAACTTCCTAATTACTACTGACATCAGTCAAGCTGTCAAATACATTTTAAAAATCCCCAGGATTCAGGCTGTTTTTTAACATCAGTTTGCAAGGGAATGCTTCCCTAACCAAAAGATATAACAGGTCCATAAATGATGGCTTTGATAGGGACATCTTGGATAACCTAATCCAAACACCTGCTTCAAGYAATGATGGTTTTATATGACTTTCCACATAAGTGTAGCTAACATTGCCTTAAAGACACCTAATTCATTATTTTGCCTCTACTCTGGTGACAAATTGTCATACTGTCTGATCAACCTTGATGTTAGAAGAAAATGTCTATATACCCAGGCTAAATTAATCTTTCTTCCAAGTACAGTACTGGCCATTAGTTCTGTCTACTACATGTTTTTTTTGCATTTTTGTCTTTCCTGGTTTCACACATCATGATGGATCTATCTTTTATAATTTCTGTTTTTATACTAAAAAAATCTAGTCATTATTCTCACACTGTCATTTAATGAACTTGATATYCTATATTCTATAACTCTCTTTGTTATTCTATATTTCAAGAACAGGCACCCCACTACTACTATATAAAATGACAGYGATACTCTTCCAGATCTTTGAAAAATGCCTTTGCTTAGATTTCTTTAAATACACATGTATTCTTTTTTGCAACAGCTTAGGCTAAGATTTCATTTTTGTTTGCATTAATGACAGAATCATGTTTTTTGAATATACTTCATTTTATACCTATGCTCCTCCAGTTTATAATTTTTTTGTGCTGTGAATAGTAKGGTGGAAATACTACTAGAAAACTAAAGTTTCTTGCTTTAGTCTTGCTTTGCTGCTGTCTTGCTTTGCTTTTCCTTCACCTTGTATTTTAATTGCTAAGTTCATGCATCTGACAAAGTAAAGACTTTGAATCTAGAATCTTACTGAACATTTAAAATATGTGCATTTAGGTCTATTTCCTTAAAGTATCAAAGTAGGGCTAGACTATGATCTCAGGGACGGCAAAATTTCTGACATTGCTAACACAGAGAAAGGGGAAGATCACATATTTTTTGTTTTTATCAAGTCTTCCACAGACAGTAGAAAGCTGTTCTAGTGACAGAAGTTTTGCCTCAGTCTTCAGAGCAGCCAAGATTTCATAAAGTGCATTTTCCAAAAAACAGCTGGCAGAATTCTCTGTGCTATAGTAATTGGATGATGGATAACACTGAGCTACTGCTTTGACAATAGTTAGAGAAGGAGGCTGTGAGGATTTTCAGTACTAGGCAAGGGAATGAGTTTGGCTTTAACTCCTGTAAATTATTGCTGGATATTTTAGCTCTACACATTTTGGCTACTGTTCCAATGGGGAAATATATATAAAAATATTAAAAATACGTATTTTGGCAATCTCTGTGTTTGGCAGCTTCTGGGTTCAGTGAAATCTATTCTGTGAAGAAAAACTTTCTGGTTTATGTGCCCTGATACAGCCAGAACTGGACAAGGTGCCTGTCTCCCCACYACATCTGCAGGCATTCACCTGTTGTCTTTTGAGAGCACAGAAACTTGTTTTTGAAAAGGGTATGGTGACAGCAGAAATGATTTCATGTTTTTCTTGTCAGTCACCTGCCAGCACAGTGCACTGAGTCACCTCACAGAGGCAGAAAAAGTCAGGCTGGCATGGGGGGACAAATGCCACTGCAAAATGCATCTGAGACATGGCAAGGGTTAGAGGGAAAGAGAGGAAGTTCTGCTCAAACCCAGTTTGTAGGCTGGCTCAGCCCATCTGCTCCCAGCACACCTAAGGATAGGACAGCCTTACAGAAAGAGTGAAAAACACTTCCTTAGGGCTCCAGCTGCATCTGATGAGCTTTCTCCTAATGGACAGCACTACTCATTGAGTACAAACCTGTAAACCAGGTAATAGAGCCTAGAACTTTATGTCTGTGCATATTCATTGCTGATGGGATCACTTCAAGGGATGAAAGATAAGTGTCTCCACTGACAGAGTTTCTGATACAGTAATTCACAAAGTGCCAGGTGGGTGGCACTGCCCTGTAATTGATATTTTTCCCTTACTCTTTGCAGTATGTATAAGGGTAGTCTAAATTAATCAAAGTTATTTCACCCCCTCCTGCGAGGTCTCATTTGGTTTATGGTTTATTTGTGACACTGCTGATAGCCTCAGGTTCCAGCTACCAGAGTTTTCAGGGACCCTCAGGAGTCTTAATACCAATTAATTGCTTTGTTTTTCTTGTCACTGATGCAGATTCTCCAGCCTCACATTCTACTAAAAAAAGCCAAATAAAAATGTGATTGTACTTCTCTCCAGACAAAAAGTGTGAGAGTAGTGGGTAAACAGGACCTTGGGAGTACAAGAACTCCTAGCCAGGACATAACTTCAAGGGTTTCTTGTTGCTTCTGCATTTTCAGGCTTTGCAAAGTTGCTCACATGTTGCTGACCAGAAGGATGAAGAAATCTGTTCCTATGTACAGGAAGTTCTTGCCAAGTTAAATTCTCAGTCTCAGTCTGCCTTTTCCAATAGCTCAGTCCCTGAACATGTTCTTATTCCTGTCTAAGAATAAAGGATTGTTGTGTGCCTTTTTCTTGGAATAATGAAGTACTGTATTTGTTTCTGGATCCTTAAGGACTTTTTTCTGGATTCAGTTGTTGCTGTCAACTTCTTGGATGATCTGATGTCCCGGATTCCTATAACAAGTTCCACTGGAAATCTCCCAAGATTTCCATGAAACTGTCTGATTCCCATTAATCACAGTTAGGGGATCACTAGATCAGTGCTTCTCAATGTGTACTCACCACTCAAGTATTTTTAGGTGAAGAAGTAACTACAATTTTTGCACGTTTGATATCTCCATACCTAGACATCTATTATATGAGATTCTTTCCACTCCAATTTCTAATGGAAAGACCCAAAAAGGTAAAAAAAAGTAAGGTTATCCTGAGTAGAAATCACTAAGATCTGAAACACAGAACACAGTTACTGTAATTTTCAAGAAGTGTTGTGAAGATGATGGAGATTTGGATCAGAGTGCTTTTGGTGGTAAACCAGTTAAGTAAAAATTATTTTCAACTTGGAAGGAGTGGAGAGAAGAGAATTAGCCTGGATTCACAGAATGCTGGGTTTCTGGTTTGAAATTATTTTATGATTAGTATCTGTGCAGATTCTGCTCCAACAGATAGACTCAACTCTAAAAGAAAAGTATTATGACCTCTAAGAAGTAAAATTAGCAAGTTTTGTTTAGATAACAGTTGAAGAAAGTAGAAGAGATTGGAAAATTGAGATTTTTTCCTATTTCCAGCAATCTAAGAGGCACCTCTGAGACACAGAACAGTAGGGAGTTGTTCTAATAAGTATATAGTTCTTACTTTACAGTGTATCTATTAAAAAAATAAGCCCCAAAAGCAAGGAGAGTACAAAACTTGCAGTTTGCAATGGCCATTATACCATTGTACTTAGCATTGTGAGAACCAGATTTTCCTAATGATTTTTTGTAAGATGTCAGTTTTGAACAATAGGGCAGGTATTCRGTAGTTATCTCAGAAAATAGAAGGAATGTGTCATCATATGTCACAGCCTCTATTTACAATGCAAATTAGAGAGGATAATTTGACATTGATGAGTGTARGAATAAAACCTATGAATTCTACAGATTCTTTACTCCTAAGGTCTGGAAAAGACAAATACAAAGAGAAATTTCTAGGATAGAAGGCAGAAAGATTAAAGCCTTCCATTACTGCTTGGTCATGGTCATACTGGAATATCACAGAAATCACAGAATGYYTGGAACCCTTTTAACTACCCAGGTTATCTCTTGGTCCAAAAATGCAGAACACATCTAAGGTAGCAGGGCTTSTACATCAGCAAGCAGAGAACTTACCACCTAAGGGAAGAACAAGCAACCTTGGGCCTATCACAACCTGAGWGTGAACAAATAGCTAAGAATAAAAGCAAAGTGAACAAAGAGCTGCTAATGTTTACCCTACAGAAGCACAGGCTCACAGAAGGGTAGAGTCAAGGATTAAGCAGTCATCATTAGAACTCCACATTCTCTAGGGTGCCATTRACAATACCCCAGCAAGGCTTGGTCTGGTGAGCTACAGCATAAACTGTGAGGCAAAGGAATCTTTTCAAAACAGTAGGTAATGTTTCAGTGAAGGGAAAGCAAGACAAGCAGAAAGGGCATGGATGCAATCTGTGCCTGTGGAGTCAGATGGGCATAGCTYATCTCAGATACCAAACCTTCTGGAGGGCCTTGAAGAAGCAGTGTCTGCCTCTCACACCTCACTCTGAGTGTTTGCTTTTAACCCAACCCTCATTTTCGACTCTTCCTTTTTCTGTCCTTCACTTCCTCCATTCTTGGTTAAAACTAAAAGGGCAGCATTGCTAGCAGCAAACTTTTATAACCTACATGGCATCACTGTCTTGAAACACCACTCACTRCATGGACAATCTGAAGCTAATGACTGCTTCCAGTGTGGATTTTCAAGCAGGTAATCTTGAATTATCCCATTGTAGTTTTATCACTGTAGTATAAGGTTCTCTGGTTGCTTCACATAAAAGCAGGCAAATTAGTAAATGAGGTCTGGTGGAAAGAAAGCACTGCATYAGCAGGCAAAAAACAGGTCCCTCAGGAATCCTAAAAACCAGGATGAACTTCTTTAAAAGAAAACAATGGACTAGAAGGAACACAAAGAMTAAGAAATAGCCAATCTACTTCCTTAAGGGACAGCGCAAAGGAAGAATAGAGGGATACAAAAGAGAAATGTAGAGCCACAGAATAAAATGCAGAATTTAAATTGCCTAGTGGTACAAGTAATGCTTTTTCTTGATTTGCTCCGTGACTGCTTAAGGTACACTTTGGGGCGTTTTGGTGGGGTCTTTTTTGAATTCTCAAGCCTCAGAAACAGAACAGTATTCTATTTTCCCTGCCTTCGCTGAGTCTTTCGCGAAGGTGTTGCAGCTCTGATGAGAATGACTGAGAATTCTTTAGATTTCTGAAGACAAGCCCCAGATTAGGTCCTCGCGGAGAGCCAGACTAAGTTTTAAGGAGACCAGAGGCGTTGCCTAACACTCCCCCTCGCCCCAGACCTCCCTTCTCCCGCGCCCCTACAGGATTCCTCCCCTCGCCCGCGGCAGGAGCCGAGCTGCTGGAGGTGCTGGAGCTGCAGGAGCTGCTGGAGCTGTTGGAGCTGCAGGAGGTGCTGGAGGTGCTGGAGCTGCTAGAGGTGTAGGAGCTGCTGGAGGTGCAGGAGCTGCTGGAGGTGTTGGAGGTGCAGGAGCTGCCGGTGGTGCAGGAGCTGCCGGTGGTGCAGGAGCTGCCGGACGTGCCGGAGGTGCGCGGCTCCTCCGGCCGCCCCCGGGCAGCAGCGCGGCTCGCAGCGGCGGCGCTGCCCGGCCCCGTGGGCAGCTCCCCGGCCGCTGGGGGAGGCGGGCAGCCCTCCCCGCCCTCCGTCCCTCCCTGCTCCCGCCCCGTCCGCCCAGCCGGGCGGCTCTGCGGGCGGGGGGTGCCGCTTTCCCGGCCCCGCGTCCGCCGAGCCCCGCGGGGAGCGCAGCGGCCCCGGCGCGGCCATGGGGCTGCGCGCCGCCGGCATCCTGGGCTGCTGCTGCTGCCTGCTGCCCTTCGTGCTCCCCGCCGCCCCAGGTAAGGCCGGAGAGGCGGGCACCGCGATCCTCTGCCCCACGCGGGAAGTGGCGCGGGGAGGGAGGCGACTTGGGAAAGTTTCGGGAGTTCGCGGGGCAGCGGCGGTGATGGGAGCCCTCCCGGAGCCCCTCGAKGGCAAAAGGCATCGCCAGCCCTCGCTGCAGCCAGCGGTGCTGGTGTCGTCGGGAAGCTTTTCCTTGTCGGCGTACGGAGCGCGTTTCTCCTGCCACTGCCAGGGTGTCAGTGGCTAGAGGTGATCTTTCAGAGGAGCATCGCTTGGTGCAAATGCTTAAGAAAACAAACAAAACAACATCTGCTACTGAGGTCTCKTCTCCTTAACTTACGTTATTTGTGCATGATTTAATGAAAATTGTTATGTTCATCCGATGTAGGGTTGAAATTAATTCAGCACTTCTAATCTAAGTAGTTTTAAATGGATTTTTTTTTTTCTGACTAAAAGTATTTTTGTGTTGCAAGTAGTTCTGAAACAATGCGYTTGGAGTGGCATGTCGTGAAGCGACATCCATGAATCTGCTCTGRCATTACCCCTTTAAAATGGTGTGTAGGGACATATAGCACACTGCGTGTGCTAAAGTAACTTTGTATTCTTTTGTGATTAATTCGGTTTGTCATTTCACTTGCCCTATAAGAACATTCTATAGCATGTTCCAGATGAGGTTAATTCAAAATTTTACGATGCAAAAATGTGTTTGAAGGAAAAAGAAAAGGCGCATTTTGCAGTCTGTGTTCTTTCAAAACATTGGTTGTGTGTAGGACATGATGTGGGTTTTTTGTGCTGATTTTTCTGGTTTGATGTTACAAATCAATCACTTCTTCCAGGCGTGAACTGTAAAGCTGGCTGCCATCCAGAGAATGGATTCTGTGAATCTCCCAGTGAATGCAGGTAAAAAGATCTGTCAGACAGGGGTATTAGCACAATTAGCACAGGGGTCAGCTTCAATAATTTGTAGTCTTGGAAAGAGATAGAAACTGAAATGTTTTGGTCTCTGAAAATATGGGACTGTAATGAAACAGCACTGTATTACAATAGAGTAAATGGAATCACAGAGCATGGATGTTGAGATACCTGTTTAGTTTACTTTGTCCAGTATGAAKTATATGCGTTGATAAGATTTTTTTCTTGCTGAATGAAATGGTTTTCTTCACATAAAACTGCTTCCAGTGCCCCAGAASCACTGATGGTATACTTTTGTTCAAATAATACAATTTGGTATGCAMAAGTTTATTCATTGTGCCTCAAAAAGAAGGGCATACTTTTAATTATGTTTATTAAAAATAAACTATGTTTTTGTCTTGTCTTTTACCTCTTTCAGGTGTCAACCTGGCTGGCAGGGTGCGCTTTGTAACCAGTGTGTTCCTTTCCCTGGATGCCTGCACGGCAGCTGTGCCAAGCCCTGGCAGTGCATCTGCGAGGAGGGTTGGGTTGGCAGCCTCTGTGACATAGGTTTGCACRTCCTTTTCTCTCCTTCAGCGAGGCAGGGGAAGCAGCCCCATCTGGTGTTCGAGACACGCAAAGTCCTCCCTCAGAACTAATTTTAAAATACTGAGTGTTAGCTCCAGATAATGAGGAGATTCTGGGCAGCAGCACATAAACCTCAAACTTCCGTAATAATTTAGGCAGAAGTAATGCAGGATCTTTTGTAATTGGGCATATGTGTGAGCAAAGAGTAAATTCATTTCATTTTAAGCATTAATTATCAGGGACAAGGCCAACAAACAACTGCTCCCTTCTTGTCATGTAAGCCCTTCTAATCCAAATACAWGTTGTAAATATTAAATAATGTTAAATATTTACGTAGCACATCATRTTTATGTGTATATGCTACTTTCTTAGTACTTCTTGAAAGGAAAACATTATGCTTATTTTTCCTTTACTTAACCCAGTGATTATTCAGTGAAGTAACATTTCCATAACTGAGAAAAAGGTCTTCCTGARCAGGCTGCCACTTCCCCCTCAGGTCTGAGGGGTAAGCACAGCTCTGTGTGCACTCTCTCACCCTTTGCCAGTCAGRATCAGCCAGCTTAGCATGAGCAAGYTGAACAATTGGCCTTTGTTGAGGTGGTTTATTTTGGCTGACACAGGCAAATGTTCAGTCAGAGGGATCTGAGGGGATGGAAACCACATGAGCATCCCAGGAGCAAGCGCTGTTCAGCCCACGTGGCTGCAGCTGCAAGAGGACAGGGGTCCAGGGCCTCATTTTCTCTYCATGCCTTTCAGGCTTTTGTTGGTATATGGCTTACAATTTATGGAGCATGCCTGAGCTCTCCAATGCATGGCCAAAGTGGTGATTGATGGCAGTTTGAMCTGCATAAGATTTTCAAGATGACTAAAAGAATCAGAAGGTTTTRGGTAGGTCACATCCTTGCAGTGACRTGGAATTTAGTGCAAGGTTCTCAGGTACCTTTTTACTCATTTACTCATCAGGTTTGCAGCCTGTACTCACTGACTGCATGCATGAACAGAGAGAGGCTTCTTAAAGTCAGCCCTGGTATGTTTGCAGGAGCTGTGGTAGCAGTGGTGACATCTAAACTGGTGCAGAKGTGACTCTAAACTCTCCAGATGTTGTTCTAGACACTTCTCACATRTGTGTTTGTACCTGAGACAGACACTGAGATTCTCAGTAGAGTTAATGAGGAGGAATGAGTCCTTCTCTGATCTACAATCAGTGATTTCTAAAGCTACACAGAASAACTTCCCATCTGCCACCTTAGGAGGCTCAGTTCTGTTGCTTATCAGTGAATACAAAGTTCCACATTTTAAAAGTGGCATCTTCACAGCCACTTCTAAAGCCTTTAATTTCACAGCTGAATTTCTTAGTATTAATATATCTTTGCAATTCTGAGCCTTGCAATGTTTSCCTCTTGCAATTGCTACTTAGGATGCAAAAGAATACATTGAAAATGTAACCCACATTTTTATGAAAAAAACATTAATTTAACGCATACTATTAAGATAGTCCTGCAATGCCAAAAAGGGTAACCTTTGCTTAAGTGCAGAAGCTATTATTGGTCTCAACACTCAGAGTCATCTCAGAGTCTTCTTTGCTGATTTGAATTTAGATCCCCATGAAGAGCTGACGAGAATTTTCAGCCAAAAGGATAAYTATTTTTTCATCTGCAGCAATGTGATGTTGATAGTCTTTCATCTTAGTGGTTTTACCTACTCTAAATGCATTTTTTGCCATAAGAGATCAAGAGAAGGGTGCTTCTCCTTCTTTTCTTGCTACTGGAAAGTTGATAGAAATTGTTATCCTGACMCAWTAAARCAYTGAAACCTCAAATGGGTTATTGCTCAGCCCCTGATCTCATCATCCTCTGCCAAAAGTTGGTGTCAGTTCCCTGCCTGTATAAAGTCACTACAGGTAACTACAGTTAATTTRCAGATATCAATATTAAATGAAACTTGATCAGATTAAGAAACAGGAAGGAAAAAACCTAGAGTGGAAAACTGGCGGGGTCTGAAGTGCGTTGGACACTTCAAAAAACTGAAATATTTCTAAAATAGAGAGATAGTCTTAGCAGTTTATTTGCTTGCTAAGCATAGGAGGAAAGAAAGATTATTTGGACTGGTGATGATATCTCTTCTGTTTTGTAGAAAAGTTAGTATATGATCTCCTTGGYTTTGATCATGGAAGTTCTTTCTAGAGTAGTTTTAGATCACCAGCTGGTTTACTAATGCCTCTGGCTGTGTAGCTCATTTTCATATGGGCAGCCTGGTTCTCAGTTCAGGTCAAGAATTATCTCCCTAGTAATTTAGAGACATGGGTTGGGCTTGATCCACTGCAAACATGTAGGGCAGAATCAGTGGTAACATTTGTGACTATTATTGCAGTCACATGGGCAGACAAAGCATTTGAAGAAAGACATCTGTGAGCTGGTCTTGGTGCTGGCACTGCTGGTTAGCCTGTTTGCAGTGGAGCCTGTCCAACTGAACCGTGATGCCATGGCATCTTCTCATCTTTTGGAAACACAACCTTGAAATCCCACAGGTGTATGAACCCCTGGAACCTCAAATGGGTTCTTGCTCTGCCCCTGATCTCCTCATCCTGTGCAGGCTGCACAGCACAGARCTTCCCTCTGCAGCTGATCCACACTGCACAGTGCAGGARCCACATCAAACACTAACCATAACARAGGGAAAATCAATTTAGTCAATTTGTTTCCAGGAAAACAATGACAGCCCAGCCAGAGTGTTTGATCCACYGTGCTAAATCAGATCTGTCAGCTGCTCACCCCTGGCTGTGCCTACAGTCRTGTTAGCAGGTCCATGACCTCCTGCTGGAGTCCTGGCCTCAATTTGGMTAAAAAGCCAACTTACAGTGTGAGCTGGGAGTCAATTGTCCTACTTGTCACTGCACTGCTTTGCCAAAGCCACATGTTGGTAAACTCATCAGAGAGTACAGGTGGAGTCTCAATGCCTGTGCTATGAATGCATGAGGCAGTGTGACAAACTGTGACAAACTGCTACAGAGCATATCTTCCTCATAAAAACACTCAGKGATTGCTTCATGTACTGCAGCGTGACAACTTAGTTTGATGCAACTATTAATTATGGGAAATGTGATTGAGGCCACTCATAATATATGCATAAATGTAACATCCTGGTTTKGCATTTTCATCTCAGTTACCAGTTGGTAGTCATCCTTTTGAGAGATAAAATAGAGAAAACTATTCTAGGTGAGGCTATTTACATATTATGTTTTAAAAGAACCTGATACAGCACCCTTTTAAGATGTGTTTTAAAGTTAAATACCTGATATAAATTGTTGACAGTAATGYATATAGACACATACCTCTTCATATATATATTTCAGAGAGTTTCAAGTACAAAGCACATGCTTTATTAGCTGCCTTTAGAGTCTGTGAAAACAGCTGGCTGACAACACTGCTCCAAAAAGCATTCAAGATTATTTTGGTCCTTGTGAAAATTGGAGTTTGCACTCACAGTGCCTGTTTAAGTTGTTGTCTTGCAATGAGAACAGGCTAATGCATTAGGAAATAGAATCTTTCATCCAGGGAAGATTGTATTTGAAAGCTAAGGCTGTTGTTTTCTGTGGTTAAAATTTTGCAGTGCCTCGTGATATCATCTAAATTTCATGTTATGTTGTGGAAAGTAAATTGTAAGTGCCCTAAAATTCCTTTTCATCTTCTTAGAAAGTGTGTATAYRTGTGTGTGAGGCATCAGATACCTTCCACTCAGCACTTCTCTGCWGCTGCTGCAGTAGCTYGCTAAAATACRCACTTGTTTGTTTATTTAGTTTTAATTRTTTTAAAAGTTCAGTAATCATTTGAGTGGGAAATGGCTCAGCAGGGCAATTGCAAAGAAAATGAGATGTGTGACTTTGGGTCCAGATGTCATACAGCTCTGTGTTCTGGTACAGTTGTGTAAGGGTTGAATGTAGCCCAGCCAAAAGATGAAATTTTAACATATTTTTTTTGTAAATTGCTGATCTCTGTTTTTATGAAACATTTGTTCATAAGCACATAATGATATGRGCAGGGAGAAGGGAGAATTCCCATTTCCTGATTGCTTTTTCAGAATTCTGCTCATAGAGAAGCCAATATTGTGAAAGTATGGCTAGACTATGTAGAGGTTCTTGTCTCATAATAATATTTTATTTCTAATACTGCTTATTTGTAGAATGGAGCAATTCAAACACATTTTGCAAGCAGGAGCTAGAAAGGAAGAAATAAAMTGAAATTGCTTGCAATAATTGAACAATCTGAACTCCTTTTTAATAAAGGGGGGAATAGATCAGAATAGATCAGAATAAAATGCAGGATGAAGTATTGTTAAAGCTATATTTTATTTGGAGTATTGTATACCCTTACTAACTCTTTCTCATTAGATTAATCAAGCCCTGTTGGGTTTTTTTTTTTTTAAACAGATATTCACCCATGTTCAGCAAAGCCCTGCACCAATAATTCAACATGTATAGAGACTGGTGATGGRGGCTATATTTGTCTGTGTGCCCAGGGATTTACAGGAAAAAACTGCCATCTCAAGAAAGGACCCTGCATTATTAATGGGTAAATATTGATTTCTGACATGCATTTAAAATCTACTCTTCTGTTATTCAGAATTCTGTGCTAAGTGGAAATATCTCTGTGTTAAAATACACAATGCTTCTGATAGTTGCTGATATCAAACTTTACAAAWCTGATCTATTAATATTGTAAAGACTTAACAGATTATCAGTGTGGCTTTCTGTGCACAATTTGAGTRCTGAAAGTGCTAATTTGCACTAATTTTATTGTGGTGAATTTATGCCYTCTCATGATTTTGGTAAACAAACTTGAAGTGACTCCCATCCTGTGTTCCCACCTCYAGTGAAGGATAATTTATGCACAGTAGTAAGAACAGTAGTTAGTTAGCACACAAGCTGTCTGCATGAAAACWCCTAGGCCACCAGTCTGTCCTTTTTGCTTAACCAAGGTGTATTAATAACTGAAGGAGACAKTCTCACTTCCATCAGAACAGAGAGACCATTGCTGTCTGTTCTTTAAAAGAAATGGGATATTAAGAACAGCAGTGCCAGTAGGTTGAGGGAGGTGATCCTTCTCCTCTRCTCAGTCTTGGTGAGACACATTGGGAGTGCTGGGTCCAGTTCTGGGCTGCCCAATTTAAAAAGGATACAACCACAGTGAGTGCAGTGAAGGGCCATGGACATGATTAAAAATGGGAACATGTCTCCTATAAAGAGCTGCTGGGAGCTGCATTTGGCCTGGAGAAGAGCAGGCTCTGAGGAACTTGTCCATGTGCATGAGTACCTGATGGAGGGAAGCAAAGAGAACAGAGCCAGACTTCCCATAGAGGTGCCCAGGGAAAGGTCAGGAGGCAATGGGCACAGGCTAAAGAACTCCCAGCAAAGTCACTGATAGAGCTGCTTGAAAAAAAGGAAGACCTTTCAGTGTTAGTGAAAATGTGAATTGGGGTTTCTGTTCAAATCTAGAAGCATCTGTTGTCTTCTAGCTCATCARAGTTCTRATCTCATGAACATACAGAATGCCTTYATGGTGGATACAAACTTGGTAAAACTATCACCCTAAAATCAAAGTTTTCTTTTAAGAGATCACCTTCTTGCTCTCTAGCTCTGTATGGATACCCCCTGGTTCTCTTTTTGCTCAGCAATAGAGAATTATGAGTATTCAGATCTACCTTATGATTGAGTCTTCCTGAAGACTTGTACACTCTTGTTTAAGGAACATTARCACCTCTCTCTCTCTYTCTCTGGCAAGAATTGCCATTCTTTCACAACTTCATGTCAGTGAAATTTTTTTATCACCTGTACTTGGGGGATACTCTCACAGTTTTTTCTGGGTTTGCTTTCAGCTTCTAAGACAGCTACTCTGATTTGCCTCTTTTTCTTCATTGACAATGAGGAAATTTAAGTTCTTTGAAAGAGCCATGGCTCACATCTAAGCTACTTGCCTAATATGGGGAATGTGAATAAGTTTTTCTGCTTTTTATCCGTAGACCAAATACTTCATTTATTTAGTGTGGACATATATACTAGCTATCCCAAAAAACAGGTGAATTCCAAAAATATAGCATCAACAAAATAACACAGATTAGTTCCATGTACTTCCTTAAACACCTTATGGTTTTAAACTACTTTTTTGTGTGGGCATTCTCTTTTTGGACTGAATGCTGATGAACTAGCCTGCAAATCATGAACAATTTTTCTCAAGAAAGCAAAATACTTGAAACAGTGATTCTTTTTCTTCAGGAAGCTGTCTTTTTCAGGAAAATCAGCAGCAGGCTCTGCAAATATGCATTTAGTTCAAAAAGACAACTGTTGTCAGCATAAGCACTCCTAATAATTCCCAGTCCACCAGAGAGTGCATCCCACATTGTAGAAAGAGACCTCAYCAGGTGGAGTCATTTCATTCACATCTCACTTCCTCTCAATTCCTCTCTGCCTCAGTAGTAATGTTTAAAATGTTGATATTACTGAATATTAATGCTGGTTTCTTAGTTAATACTCACAGATGGAATCAGGACAATTCACAAATCAGTGTTTATTCTAGTCTGTTTACATGTATCTGCATTAGTGACCTCTGTGTGATGGTTTGAGGTTTTTGCTTTGAGGCTGGGCAGTGAGTGGTACTTTTTAAACGAATCCAGACTATCTGGGAAGCAAAGAAGAATGGTATAGAAGGCTTTCCACAACTAACCCTTCATGTACTACACCTTGCTGTGTTAAATGCAAAGTAGAAGAATTTATTCAAGGAAATTATTGTTAAAACTTTATTTATTTAAACATATTTAAATTAGATAAATGCAACTCTGTTAGTAATAAACAAAGAAAATTTACAAAATTCTACATTTYCYCCCTTRACTGTTTTTTGTTTCAATAATTTRCATTTCTGAAAATTTCAGCAAAAAKTTACATTCTCCAGCAATTTGTTTCCATTTCTCTAGAAAGTACTAGGATTTAGTCCAGCCATGAAGGTTCAAAATTCTACTCATTTTCATACCCAAACCAGCTTGTCCAATTTTCCATGGGACCCATAAAGCTAAGGGAGGGTGCTGGATTCTCCAAGACAGCCATAACCACTCAAGGACTATTGAACTCCAATTTCCATATTTTACTTAAAAAGACATAGTGGCTGGTTAATGTGTTGAGATTCCTTTCCTCAAGCTATCACTAACAATGTCTATGTCAAAGCCCAGTTTCATTTTCCTGCTCTCACATTACAGCTGTCTTTGCCCAGGCTGAAATTCTCTCATGGTTATTTTTTTAAATATTGTTGTATCTTTCAAAAATTTTGGCTGAATGGCAGTTTATAGGAAAGTATCTGTTTGCTTCTGAATTTTTTGTGTCATGGAACACAGACAGGCAGAATAAAAACAGTCAGCTTTACACCTAGCTGCTCTGGCACTGTTTTGCCCTGCCAATACAACAAATAGATTTTTTTAGGAATAATCAGGTAGAAAGGAAGCAGCCATACTGCTCATGTCTTTGTTCTGTCTTGTTTGAGTCGTTGCTCAGCTAAATAGCTCCAAGCATATAAAAATAGTGAGAAGCTTAATTTGAATAAATGCTTGAAGAAATTTAAAATCCTTTCACAGCTCTTGGGGTTGAGTTGATATATTGGTGTACTAATACTGCCCAAAGGGTCAGCAGAAGATGCTTTAATGTGTATTGATAAAGCTGCTGAATGAACTAATTCTTTATTCAGCTTCACCAATTTTAGTGGATTTGCTTTTGGAATTGTCTCTTCTAAAGAAAAACAGCTCTTCTTATTACATGAAGTGTTTCCTAATAGTTCCTTCCTTTGGACTTCAATTTTGTCTCTGTGTTTGCTGTCTATCCTAGTTCTCCCTGCCAGAATGGAGGAACGTGCATTGATGACAATGGCTTTGCACCCCATGCTTCCTGTCTCTGCCCTTCTGGTTTTGCTGGSAACTTCTGTGAACTAGACAGAGACGACTGTGAATCCAGCCCATGTGAGAACGGAGGAACATGCACAGATGTTGGTGTGGGTTTCAGCTGCTCTTGTCCCCATGGCTACACGGGAAAGCTCTGCAGCAGCCGTGTCACATTCTGTGCAAGCGGCCCCTGTGAGAATGGGGGGACTTGCAGTGAGCATCCCCAGGGAGGGTTCGAGTGCATCTGTAAACCAGAATTTGTTGGCATGACCTGCAAACATCCCAGCAAGAACACAAGTCTCTCTGGAATGAATGTGGAGACAAGGCATATGCAGAATTACAAGCCACTCTCAAAAGCTCACCAYAGATCAGTGCATCAACAACAAGAAATCCTGAAAATAACAGTGAAAGAAACAATTCAAAATGCAGATCCCTTACTGAGTAGAAGCCAGGTGATATGTTTTGTTGTGCTGGGCTTGCTTACGTGTCTTGTTGTCTTGGGTACAACTGGGATTGTTTTTTTCTCAAAATGTGAAATGTGGCTTGCTAATGCCAAATATAGTCATCTCCTGCGCAAGAAAAAGAACTTTTTTCTGAAGTCTAACAATGGGGAAAACCTCTCAGTTAATATTATCTTCCCAGAGAAGATCAAATTGACTAATTACACTAAGAACTACACTGCCATCTAGGCCCTTGAAAGCCAAGCAGCATCTTGCAACTTTTCATAGCAATATGTAAAATTTTTTGCCTGTGTTTGGCCTCGGTATTTGTGGGTATATTTGCTGTAAATTGTGCTGAGTGATAATGAAGAAATATAATGTGTCTGTCTTGCTAAGGATTTTTTCATTCCCCAAAACAAAAGGTAAAAAAAAAACCCAAAAACAAAACAAATAAAAAAATCCCTAGTAAAAACAAAGGAATGTTATTTTGATTTCTCTTCAAGGCAGCTATTTTTTGTAAAATAAAAAATAACTTATCACTGGAACTGTATTGCAGCTTTTTGTCTTGTGCATAGTTCATTTGGCAAGTACAGTACTTGCAAATTATACTCCGTAATGCTTTTTTTTTTTTTTTAATAAACAGCAGTTAAGGGCTATACTGGTTTATTTATTCATTTCTAAGGCTTATTCTACAGCAAAGTCTGCAACAAGTGTCCATGCTGAACTCGTTTGCTGTATCTGATAAAGGCTTTAGAGATTGCAGCCAGCAGGAGCAAATTCTCAGTGATATCTCACCTATTCAGTCAGTGTTGCTATTTTGACATGCTTATAAGACAGATTCTATAGAATCTTAGAGGTCTTTGGGATATTACTTTCAGGTTAAAGGTCTCTTTCTTGAAATGCTGCACTTATAAATTGTTCTATTTATCTATTTTAAAAGGTTAGAAAGGTCTTCAATGCCTTTATTTTTAGAGACCTAGTAGAGATTTAAAGGATCAGATTCTGACTTTTCTATAAATACTCCTTAAAGACCTCTGCTGAGAGACATATCCTTCATGACTGTGTCATGGGGAGAAAGGAAAAGATGTCACATGTCACCTGAAATAGGACAGCTGTTTTTAATTCTTCACTTCTGCTTTTTCTGTCACATTTCAAGGAGAGGACGAGGTTTTCAAGAATCAAAAGCAGCAGTGGCAAACAGGCAAAGGGTCGTGAAAGCCACGGAACTGTCAGGGACCTGAGGGCAGTAAYAAGTCTTAAYCTCCCTGAGGAGCTTTGCCTGGGGCTCTCRCCCACCTCCTGCCCACAGGACCATTTTGGGTCAGCCCAGCACTGCTGGTTCTGGTCTGAGCTGTGCTGCAGCCATGCTGGGCTCCACCTCTGCCTGCAGTTGGTCCTTGGATTACCCAGAGTAGGTTGCCCATGTGCTGAAAGGACCCTTTGGACCTGTGCTCCAGCCCTGTCTCTGGCTCTGTCTGCTTTTGCTCCTGCCAGAAGCCCATGGATGGCCCCTGGAGCTGGTTCATCTCTTGCTGTGTCTGGAACTGCTGATGGGCTCCATTACCAGCCCAGCTCCAGCAACGTGTTCAGCTTCTGCCTGTGCTCTTGGTGAGGCCATGGGTCTGTCCCACCCTGGGCCATGACCCTCCTGGGGCTCCCAGCTTCTTTTCCTGAAAGGCCAGCCTGACACTGACTGCTCCCTGTAAGAAAAACAATCAAAAGAAAAAAACCCAACACAACAACAAAACCAATCACTTCCAACTGCAGTGCCTAAAGGTGTCTTTAAATGCAGTTATGTAACAATTTATTTCCCCAGCAAAGGAGAAATAATTATTCCTTCCCTAGATAGAAATGTTTAGCAGCTTCTTCTCAGCTCTCACATAACTGTGCTATTCCCAAATCCATTAAGAGCTGCTCAATTAAAAAAAAGCCTTAAAGCACATACATGGCATTATAGTAGCATTTTTTATGGTTAACATCTCTCTGAATTGCTACAAATATATAGCAAGTCTGCTGTATTGTTGATAATACTTGCAAATATCATAGCATTACAATGTAGTGCTAAGAGGAAAATGGGTATTCAGATACTACTGGAGAAAATGTTGAATAGATAACAGGGTGAAAATTCTAAAGGAAGATATTCCTTCTCAAAACTCTTGTTGGAAAGACAAACATTTATCAACCCTAGCAACTTCTCAGCCAGCTGTAGTGAAGTTTGAAGAAGACTTAGAAACCCAGATGAATGTAAAACCAGGTAAGCACAGTTGAATTTCAAACCATGAAACACAAGTCTCAGAGTTTACACACTTCTTTTAAACCAATATATTCTAAACATATAATTCAGTATTGTGCATTTTAACATTAGTAGGAATATGTTAGGGACAATTTGGAGATAACCAGAAACATGCATAACTCCATTGAGTATCTTGCAGCTTTGATTCAAAACCAGTTACAGCTTTAGGAATCTGCTAGGAGTGAGTGGTTAAATTCCTGAGCTGCCTGTACATCTTCCCCCCACCTTTGAGCAGAGGCTCCCTTATCCCTTACAGCTTGGTCTGCTCCAGGACAGAACAAGGCTTTAAGTAACAAAGTTTTTATTTTATTTTATTTTAAACTTAGGAAATTATAGTTAATATTTATAAACTGTCACCTTTTTTATTTTTGCCATGGTGACCCAGTGGGCAGTTCCTCCATCACAGTGAATTTCTTTAAACAAACAAACAAACAAACAATCAAACAAACAAACCAAGCATATAAAAATAGATGTTCCACAAATATCTGGTTTTTAGAGACAGGTCATGGATGATTTTAAAGTTTGGTTTGTTTGTTTTTTTGGGTGGGTTTTAGTTTTGTTTCTTTTTTTGAGGGGGGGATGTTGGTTTGTTTTTTTTCCAGGGAAGGGAAAAAAGCCTTGGTGGGGCAGAGGTCTGTCTGCTGCAAAAAGTAGAAGGTATGAGGGAACAACCACTGAATTTTGGAGAAGGATATCTGAATGGTGAATACATACATAGTTTTACTTTTTACTGCCATTCTTGATATTGATCCATAAACCAACAATGTAAGCATTGCTCTGGATCAACGAGGATTACATCTGTAAGTGCTAAACCATCTGCTGATGATATATCCACAGCAGCCCAGCTAGTTTGCTCTTCTAGGTTGATAGCATGAGGTTCTGTTTTCAAAGAAATATTTAGATCCAGGTGGACCATAGTATTCCTATTTAAAACAGACCTTCAGCTTTTGAGAGTGAAGCAGTGGTGAGGATCCAGCTACAGGAATATGCACAAACCATCCCTGGGAACAACAGGGCAGTTTGTGCTGGCCGAGTACAATGCTTTTCACAACTATGTCATTCCCTCTCCGAGTTCTCGAATTTGCCTTGGCAAATTTATTTACTATCACAGCCTTAAGGGCAAAACAATTTGCTGCAGATATGGAACACTTTTTGTTTTTACAAATACGGGACCTTCCTGGCAGAGCTACATGCGTATGCATCCAGAGAACATGAAATCATTGCACATGTACTATACATACATTGTGAACTTTCCAAAACACATCTCATTTACTATGCATTTCTCGTGAATGAGGCATGAACAAATCCTGTGTTCCTGGAAGTCACACAGCCTAGGAAAATATCCAGTTATGCCTGGCTTAGGTGAAAGAAATGTCTTGAGAGAAGACTTTTGTAGTTGCTCAACCCATTGGAGTCTGCATTTGAGGTCCACAAAGACAGGGCAGCTTTGTTGCACCTCTGTGGCCATTAAATGAGAGAAACCCAGAAAATATACTGGGATTTTGCCCTTTTTAATATCAAGTCATATTCTGAAGTTTCTCCAAATTTTATTGAAAGACATGAAGGCATTTTAAAATGATGATGGTGAAGGTTGTTTTAAAACTTTGCAAGAGAAGGAATAAGACTTCACGTAAAGGGGAATATTTCACTTTCAAATATAAACTGAACTGTTGATCTGGGATTTGAAGAACCATTGAATTAATTAATTTTTGGTTATTAGCTCTAAAACTCAAAATGGTAATTTTTTCTTGCATTTCAGTCGCCTGTAGGTCCTTGGGATGGGGAAGCTGTGCTGAAGTTCATATCTGAGGTCTCAGACAAGTCCAAGGGTACACAATGAAAATGTGATCCCTGTCCCTAGCAATCGAGACACAGGCACAGAGCAGCCTTCTTATATTTTCAAGGTCTCTCAAAGTCAAGTCTGAGCAACTTCAAAGATGCTAAATTATTAAAGGGATATCATAAAGACAAGGGAATAAGCCAGGCTTAGTGAGAAGTTTTTATTAGACCAAAAATGTTTTTATAACATGAAGCTTGGAACAAAAATACTGTTCTGTTCTTCGTCTCCCCATCCACTTTCGTCTTTCAAAACGATGTCCTTACTATTCGTTGCAGCCTTGTACTGTGTGAGTCCGCTTGATGGCAGCATTTGAACACAGAACAGTCCGAATCTCTGCGAACCATTTCCCTCCKCATTTCGCACCGGAAAGTTTGTMACCCGYTCCCGGTGATTGGTTAYGGGAAAATGGCACAAAGAGAGAACMAGAACATGCCCGTAGTCCTTCGCCTGTAGGTAACCACTGCTCCTGACATGGGGAGCTGCAGCAAAACCACATCTGCATCAGCAGAGAAAGACAGCAGTGTTTCCCCCAAGAGAATTACTGTTCTCCTTTGGAATTAAACTGAAAGTAGAATTCTTCTAACTTGTGCATGGCTCTTGGTAGCCCAAACGCAGACACTGTGCACTTTTGAAGTGTTCGAGGCCAGCCTTGGCAGGTCCTGGATAGGGCTTTGAGACACCTATTGGTGTCTGTGTCACAGTATGGGAGGTAGAACTGTATTGATATGATCATTAAGGTTCTCTTCAATCCAAGCCATTCTAGGATTCTAGATTTATAAAGAACACTGGTTCTCTTCAATACAAGCCATTCTAGGATTCTAGATTTATAAAGAACACTGCATTAATGAAAGTATCTTAAATTAACAGTCACTGAGAGGAGATTAAGAATAATGAAAGGATAACCAGGAAATTATTTTATATAAATTCAGCTAAATGAAAAGATTTTGGTATACTGGCATGCAGATTCTAGACTCTCTCATATTGCTTGACTATATTTTTGAACCTAAAAGGGCATGCACAGCAACTTTGTCAATAATCTAATATCCATTCTTATGCTTCTCACACTGTATGGTGAGATTTTTATTTGCCTGTCTCTGCCTTATTGACTTTTAAAGTGTTCAAATTGAAGAAAGGGAAAATACATGCTTCCATTTTTAAAAATCTTTTTGTACCAAATTCAAGGACAGAAAAACACTCACATTTCCTAGGCAGCTGCAGGCACATCACAACTTGCTGGGAGCTGTGCATCTACAACATTTCCAGCAAGAAATAGTTAATATTTCAAAAGCCTAAATAAACCTGGAGTTATTCCATTCTACTTTCCAGTGTTTGAATTACTGGAAGTATTATAAGAGTCCTGCATTTTATCACAGACAAATGTAAGCTTTGAAGGGATCCAAGCCTCTACTCTTACCTGTGCCTGTTTTTCTTCTTAACTAATGGGACTTGGAGGACTAAGGAGATCTGACTGATCTGATGGCTGGGAGCCTGGATTGCTGGGAGATATGAAAGGCAGCCTGTTTTCAGGGAGTGTTGGAGTAGTCCCTGTAGTTTTGAGCCCAAGAAAGAGCTAGTGATGCCTCCTTGCTGAGAGAGAACAAAGATTGCCTGGAAGCCAGAGATGAAAGCACAAGGATCACGTGCGGGCTTACTGTTGGGAAAGAGCCATAAAGGGACCAAGTCGGATGTGGAGCCCAGTCTGAGGCAGTTTTTCTTTAGACAACTGCAGGGCTGTTATATTCGAAGAGATTAGCTCAGCAGGGGAGATCTTAGTTTGTGCTTTATTGAGCACATGTGAGGTTGAGGGACCTAAGAGGGAGAAGCTGCAGCTTTATCAGGTTTGCTCTGCACAGCTGCCTGCAGGCCCAGTCCTGTTCTCCCCTTCAGAAAGCTGGAATTGTCCAATAGATTCAATGAAACTGCTGCTGTTAGCTTGGGGTGTCGTCTTCCTTTTGAATATCAGTCCTTTTGATATTTTGCTCATTACTGCACGGATTCTGCATTGATCTTGGCTGGAGATTTTCATTTTTCTATCCTACGGTTATGATCTTCATTAAAAAAAAATAGTACTGATGAATGAAAAAGGGTGCAAAAAATTCAGGCTGTCCCCCAGCCTCAAGACTTCCCTCTCCAGAGAAAAGGTTAGAGATTGTTAGCCCTATTGGCCAAGTTACAAAATTGTAACATGCAAATGGCTTTCTAGTAGCTACCTCCAGTTCCTAAGTAGGTAGACTTATGTGATCATATCCATTGATATCATTTCCAGAAGAATGAATTTGTGGAAAAGGGAGCTTCTTTAACACTATGTACACTACTGTCTCAAATCCATCTGTCTTTGAGAGCAACACAATGGCATGGATAAAAGCAAACAAGTAGAGTGGTAGTAGAGCACTTAGAATGGAAGATCATGCCAAAATTGATGCAGCCATACTCCAACTAACAGCTTTAGCAAAGGGCTTCATGTTCTTCATGTTCTCTCTCATGTCTCTACTTAGCAGAGACACACAAAAAAGGAAAAGAAAATGGAGAAATAGCTTAGTTTAAAGAGACAATGGAATGGTGAGTCCAAGCATTTGCTTTGAGGATGTGAAGTGAAACAGTGGGCTGGTCTCCACAGAATCCCAAGACAGAAGAGGAATGAAGGCCACCCAGTTAACCTGGAAACAATGAAAGTTCTCAAAGTCCTTGTCGCTCCAGCAGGCGGGACTGGCTTCAGGCAGGGGAGGAAATCTAAGTAGGTGGCATAGCTAGAAGAAGCAGGGAATTTAGGCTTTGTTCTTTTCCTCTGTTCCCCCTGAGATGTGCTGTTTAGATTTGCCATACCCTACCCAATTGCTTACAGGCGGCAGGGCATGTGTGACCACTGCAAGATGATGAGGAATTGGACATCCTGGTCTGGATGAGTGTCTACCATCCATTGCACAGTTTAAAGAGAGGCAAGAAGTGAGGAGGCTGAAATAGAATTGATGATATTCAGCAAATGGGATTGATGATATTGAGCCCGCCTGAGGTCCTTGCTCATGAAAAGGGCAAGTTGGAAGGAAATGCATTTGCAGTTTAATTCAATGATATTCAGCAAAGACTGTCCTAAATAGTTGAAGAGTTGTCTGTTTGTATCCTGATGGTGCCTACAGCTAGGCAAAAATAGTGATGTTCCTTTGGGTAGGACCATGATGTAAGCCTTTCAAAAAAGCAATTGTAACTGGAAAGGATTCTTTGCTGTTCTCTCCAGTCTTTGGAAGAACTTGATGCAGAGGAGACAAAATGTTTTTGAAGCCTGTGGCACAAATGTTGGAGCATTAAACTATCAGCTTAAACAGGTCTTCAGATGTGTGCACATAATAAACCCTTACATATGTTCTGTCTCTTGTGGGCAGTGCTGAGTTTGCAAATGAGTGACTTTCCACTGAAAAGTTCCAGCTGAGGCTGCCCACAAGCTTCTGCCCAATCAATATTCATGTTTTCTCAACAGAAATACATTTGCCCTAAAGTTCCAGTGAACCCAGCTGATTGATAATAAAAAAAAAAAAAAAAAAGGAACAAAGGGACATATTGAACACAGGCAGTGTGTGCTTGGATGTTTGCAAGGTGCTTTAGCAGGCCATGGCTGTGGCAGTGAGCAGTGCTGTGACTAGATGGTGCACTTGCCATATCATACATGGAAACTATGAACAGAGTGGTGATAGCTGCTTCTTGCACAGGTATTTGTGAGAGCTCTGGTAGTGATTACTGTGTGCATATCTGTCTTTGTCTGTGGGGGAGGATAATTGCAGCTATGGGATAAGGGGGAGCTCTGGGTTTTGAGAACGTGTATTAAGTTTATATTAAGAATATATATTCAGTATAATAAGTGCAACCTGCCTTCAAAAAGAAAAGAAACAACATAGTGACAAGAATGCATTCAAACACACCATAGTATTTCCATCTAATCATCCAGCAAGTCTTATTCACTGCTATTTATGTTGTCTTGTTGACATTTATACTGTAAATCCTGCCTGCACCGAAACATGTCTGACAACTCTTTCTGTGAGCCTGGGCTGGGGCTGGAATAGCAATGCCTGATGCATATCATCCACAATCAGCTTTCCCATGCTTAGTCTCTGGCTCAGACTAATGTTGTTTTAAGTCTCAGCAAAAAAACAGCTTGGTTTCCAAGGATGAGGAGATATTGTCTCTTCTA
>CADDXX010000680.1:0-28969 GCA_902810485.1 Alauda arvensis
ACCCACAGAGCTGTCCCTGCACAAACCCACGGGCTGGGAAGCACCTGCAGGGCAGAGCTTGGAGAAGGAGCAGCACCAAGCACCTCATTCCTGCCCTTTTTGTTATCTTTGAGCCCTTCAAACTCCACATTTTCAGGAGAAGAGAGAAAGAGGCCAAACCTCGGGAGCTGGGCAAAGGCTAATGAGCCTAATGAGCTGCTGAGCACTGAGAACACGGAGATTGTCCGGGAAGAGCCCTGGCAGGGCTGCTCCAGCTCCATCCCTCAGGCCAGAGCCCCAGAAACCTCCTGCTCCAGCTCCATCCCTCAGGCCAACAGCCCCAGAAATATTCCAGACAGGTCACAGGGAAACACAAATGCAGCAGCAGCAGCAGCAGCAGCAGTGTGGCACAGAGCCATGGGGCTGGGGAGCAGCAGAGAGGAGAGGCAGAGCTGCAGCCCAGGATGGGAGGTTCTGCTCCTCTGCCACAGGACTTGCCAGCAGCTTTTCCCTGAATGTTTGTTGGGGTTTTGTTGTTTGTTTGTTTTTGGAGGGGCGTTGGGGTGGTTTTTTGGGGGTTTTTTGTTTATTTGGGTTTTTTGTGGGGTTTTTGTTGGTGGTGGTTGGTTGGGTTTTTGGGGATTTTTTTTGTTGTTGTTTGGGGTTTTTGTTTGTTTGGGGTTTTTGTTCTTTTTTGTTTGTTTGTTTTGGTTGTTGGTTGGTTGGTTGGTTTGGTTTTTTTGTTTTTCCAGTGAAACTCTCTCTGTTCCCCCCTCCCACAAAGAGTCCTGTGCAGCACAACCCCAGCTCCAGTGGGCACTGGGAATGCCAGCCTCAGCAGTCCTGCTGGCAAACTGGGCTTGCTGTGCCCATGGAGCACAGTGCCTGCTCCCTGTGAGCCATCCCAGCTCAGGCACCACCTCCCAGCTCACCCCAGAGCCCCCAGAGCAGCCCTGCCACCCCTGGGGGTTCCAGGCACCCAGCACAGGCTGCCACCCCTCCCCAGGTGCAGCCTGCTCCCCTCCTCCTCTGGCTGTCACCTCCAGAGCTTTTTTCCCTGGCAATGATGACAGCAGATGATACAAGACCTTGAATTTAATTGCAGTGCAGGAAAAAAAAAAAAAAAAGAAAATTAAAAAATGTTCAGAGTGATAAAGAACCCCTTTCATAAACCACATTATTTGTGTCTCTTTTCTAAATAATTGTAGAGTTTGCTCGGGGATTGGTTTCTATTTTGCAATTGAGGACCGTGGCTTGCAGAGAAAGAGGTGGATATTTGGGCAGGCCAGGGTTTTCCCAGGCACTTTTGGGCTGTTTTTGTCACAGACCTGGTGCTGCCAGAGAAGAACAGGGACAGCCATGCAGTCATCACTAATAAATGGATTATTTGGGCATCGCAGGGAAGGGTCTTAAAGAAGGAGGGGAGGGCTGGGAGGGGAAGAGGCACCGTGCCAGCCTCACTGGAGGGCAAACAGTGATTAAATATTTATAGATTTTAATGCATTGATTTGTTAAGTCGGGAAACAGTCCTTTAAGAGTTTCAAGATGCCTTTCAAGGCAATTCTCTAATCAGCAACCCAGGTGCAGCAAAGAGGAGCTCAACAAGAGCAAAGAGGAGCTCAACGAGAGGCAGAAAGCACTCCAGGGGAAAGAGTGGCAGGAGGAGCTTTCAGGGATCTCTGTGGCCAGGGTGGGATAAGGGGCACAAAGAGATTTATGTGCAAGGCTTTCTAGTTAAGTTTCACCTGTAAAGGATTTATTTTTGGGTAGCAATCCTGCAGGAGAAGATTAAATGGCACACTGCTTAGGAGAACCAGCAGTGCCTCGTGCTGCCCTTCCAAAAGGTGCATGAGCTGACTGAGGAGAGCCTCTGCATCACCATCCCTGCACCAGCTCCCTGCCTGCCTTTGGGAAAAAACACCACTGGAAAAGCACAAATAACCCAGAATCAGGGATGTCCAACCCAAAATCAGGGATGTCAGCCCAAAATCAGCGATGTCCAGCCCAAAATCAGGGTTGTCCAACCCAAAATCAGGGATGTCCAGCCCAGAATCAGGGATGTCCAGCCCAAAATCAGGGATGTCCAACCCAAAATCAGGGATGTCCAACGCCAAATCAGGGATGTCCAGCAAGTGCTGATCTCAGTAAGGCAGCTCATTGCTGGGTCTGGCACAAGGTCCCTGGCACCTCCCCCTGCCTGAGCTGGGACCTTCTGGGGGGCACCATTTGTCCTCTGGAAACCTTTCAGTGCCACCAAAGCAATGGGGTTCAGGCTCCTAAAAACGTGCTACTCACCTTCCCTGGGCCTCTGCTGATGGCAAACCTGCCTGCCCACCCCTCTTTTGTGATGGAGCAGAGCTGGAAGTAGGACACGGCAGAATCCTAAACCTTCTGCAATTCAGCCATGAAAAACAATATGGCAAAGTAAAATGGCAGTGTTAATTCTAATTCTAATTTTAATTTTAATTCTAATTCAGCCAACTGGAGGGTACAAATTAAGTGTTCCCCCATGCTCCCTCCCTTTTCCCAGTGAAACTGTAGAAATTGTATTTTCTCAAGGGAAAGCTGCGAGAAAAGTTTTGGATGCTCCTCTCTGGCTGTGCCAAGAAGCCCCAGGGCTGCAAATACAACATCCCACAGCCCACTGAATCCACGAGCTTACTTATCAATATGAGATTAATTATCCCAGTTCAGAGGATGTTTGGCCATTTTTTAGTGCTCCAACTACAACATCCAGAGGAGCTGCGACGCTCTGCCTTTAATTAGCTGCTCCTCACGGTCACAGCTCTTAAGACACAAGGTGATGCCTCCTCTGGGCTCACAAAGGAAATGACAAATGAAACCCCATTTCAGGAGCATCTGCTGGTGCCTGGGCTGATTAGATCAGCTCCTGCAGCCCCACTCCAGGAGAGTGCCAGAATCTCACTTGCACTGGTGACTCAACAAGTGCAGCAAGTGTGCCTTGAGTTTGGGTTTGTGCTGCCGAAATTTGAACAGCACAAGGGAGGAGTGGGACAGGAGAGGGAGGGAGCACACAAACAGGGGAATACAAGAAGCTGCACACATTTTCCTCCTGAATCCTCCAAACGTGACTCACTGTGCTCTATTGTGACAAACTGAAACGCCTCTGAGGAGTTCATTTCACGTCTCATCCATTCTCTGAATAATGGGAAAATCCCTCTTTGTTTCTCTAAGATATCAGCACGCACCACGTGCACCCACTGCCATTAGACATAATGGAACCAGATTGTCCCAGAAGTTGTTTTTGATTGCTTGAGTGCATCCTTCATTTAGGGAAACGAGAATGTATGAGCTGCTGTGCCCCAGCCCATGGGAGGATGCAATCTTTAAGCTGGAGCCGGGGCCATTTGTTTTCCCAGCTTTGGGAAGAAAAGTTGGTCATTTCCTGAGCCCCAGCACAGGGTTAACCAAGGTCTTGGCCATCCTGCTGGGAACAGCCAGGCTCCTGCCAGCAGGCCATGGGTTAAATTTACAGGTCCTGTGGCAGACCCAGGGGTTTGGGTGCTCCCATGGAGCCTGGAGGTGCCAATGTGCTGTGGGATGTCCAGCAGTGATGCTGTGGGATGCACCAGGGATGCACCAGGGATGCACCAGGGATGCACCAGGGATGCATCAGCGATGCCTCTGCTTCCCAGGTCCTTTCCCAGCACATCCCATGGTGTCCCCGTGCAGCACATAATGGTGACAGCTGCACAGTCAGAGCACTCAGGAGGGCTGAGACCTCAACAAGGAACAAACCCCCTGCTCATCTGCCAGGGGAAGGATCCCCAGGGATACACGTTCTAGCTGGCTGCCTACAATTTACTTTGACTTCTTGGGACAAAAGAAAGTTTGGCAGCCTTGGAGACAAACCAGGCTGCCTTAAAGGCTTGTCCTGTGATAAGGATGTTGTTAACATTGCTGACATCACTTGTGCATTCAGAGGGAGCTGATGGGGCTGGGTGAAGGGAGAGGGATGGATCACAGCAGCCAGGTTTGGAGTTCTGTTATTCTTAATTGACTGCCACCTTGAGAGAGTTCCTCTTCCCAACATGGAAACAGTAAAATGGGGAAGAAAAAATCCAAACCAAGCAAATGAGTCTGTCAGATGTGTTTCAGCAGAGCTTGGACCTGAAGGCTCAGCCACAGCAGTGCTGGAAGCTGAGCACGTGCCTGGGCTGTGCTCCTGAATCAGGACAAGCAAATCCACCCCATTGCAGGACAGGACAGTCATTCCCTCAGGCACACGGCACTCTGGGGACTTCGGGCCTTTTAAGTTTAACAAGTTTTAGGTTTTCCTCTTGCAAAAAGTATGAGATGTAAGAACAAACAGAGGGACAAAATCTGTCCCCCTCCCTCAAGCTCTTCTTTCCCACTAATTACTTATTTACCTTTCAGATTTACCTCCCCCCACCCTTTAGTGAACACCTGAGAGCAGCCAGACCAAACCAGCAAGCTCCACCAGTGAGCACTGGAGACTGTGGGGAGAGCAGGCAGGGTCTCAGAGGGAGGTGGTCCCAGGGCTGTGCCACAGCCAGTGTCACCTCCCTGCTGTCCCCATGCCCAGCAGCTCAGCCCAGCCCCATCCTCATTCCCAGCCAGACGAGCTCTGGGTCACACTGCATCACATCTTTTTCCCTAGAGCTGGCACCCAGCCCTCCCTTTATAGCTCCTCCTGGCACACTTTCAACAGCAATAGGTTTTATTATTCTGCCTTGCTGCCCTAATTCTCTCTGCACTCCATTTTCCACTGACCCTCTGCTGCGTGTGCTCGCTCTGGGCAGGCAGCATCCCCTCACCTGCCCACACGGAATGGGGACACGGGGCCAGGCCAGGCACCTCCTGCTCCTGCTGCCATCAGCACGGACACTGCCCTGGGGCACAGAAACGCCTGGGGAGCTCCTGGAGGGAGCAGARAGGCACCGAGGGGGAGATGGGGAACAAAAGGAAAGCCAAGGAAATAAAAAAAAAATGATGCAGCACAAAGAAAGTGAAGGGTCAGGGGAAGAGAAAGAAGAGAAAGAAGAGCAAGAGCAGCAGAAATGCAGCCGATGACGTCGGAAGCGCAGTGTTTGATAAATGGGTGATAAAAGAGCTGCACGGCTCCAGGAGGGAGGGAGGGAGGAGGGAGGCACCGGCAGCACTGCCACAGCCTGGCCTCAGGGGAGCCCTCCTGGCCCCACCAGTTCAGCCCTGCACGGTCACACTGCCCTGGGACAGCCAGCAGAGCAGCAGGGACACTGCAGGTGGGTTTGCTCCAAAGACAGCACAGGCTCCTTTCTACTTTCTCTTCTGGCTGCTACTCAGTCCCACGGGCTGGGCAGAGGGATGTGGCTGCTCCTGGCTGGAGTTTCCCCCAAAAAGTGGACTTTTCCTAGAAGAGGGCCCACCTCAAAGCCAGGGTTACAGCTGTGAGTGCTACATCCACGTGCCTCGAGTGGCACGGCAGGAGCCTGGCAGCATCCTCATTCTGCCTCCTGCCAGGACCTTCCCCCCTTCCACACCCGAGAGGGATGGGAACACACAAACACAGCACCCCTGACCTGCAGCCTCTGTCCCCCGTGGCACTGGCTGTCCCCAGARGTCACCTCACTGCTCCCACAGGCTTTTCCATGCCAGCCCAGCCCAGCCCATCACAAGCCTGTTTTGCAAAGAGCTGCGAAGTCCCGCACTCTGACAGGGCTGAGAGCGAGGGGATCGGAGCCAGCACAGCCCAGGGGAGAGGTGGAGGAGGAGGAGGAGGAGAAGAAAGAGGAGGAGGAGAAGAGGTTGGCTCGCAGCTGGCTGCTGAACACAATACAGAGATACAGAATGGCCYGTGATTACAATTTCAAGGGCTTCTATGCGCTGAAAGGGAACTGATTCAATTGTGCCGCAACTCCTGAGAAGCTGTCGGCAATCAAGGCATTCTCCGGGCTACAATCACCGGAGGCAGGGCGGAGAACGCAGTGAAGTATCGCCGAGGTGATGGCTGAGCTACRGCAGCGAGGGTCACTCATTCCCTGCCATCAGCTCCATCGCGGGCAGCTCCAGCGACACAGAGGGGACAGGGGAGGTGCTGGTTCATGGAATGCTGCTCTGGTGGGCACTGGATGGCCAGGGAGTCACCAAACCGTGATTGCAGGAATAGGGGATGGTGAAGGGGATGAATTTGGGGTGAATCTTTTGTGACCATTGGTTCCTGTGAGCTCCCCTGAGTGCACCACGTCCCCCTGGGCTGCCAGAGTGAAGGAAGGCAGGTCCTGCCCCCAGGCACATTGTGCATCCCAATCCCTGTCTCTGGATGCAGGTAATGGGCARAATTCCAGCCCAGCCTCCCCTCCCTGTGCAGAGCACTGGAAACAGCTCCAGGCCCAGCACCCATCCTTTCACTTGGAGATCAGCAGGAATGGCCTCAGAGCTGCCAGCTTTCCCTCCACCAATTCCACATCCAAGAGCCAAAAACCATTTCTAACACCTTTGCTGCAAACCTCAGGCCAGGCCAATAAAACTTTTGCACAGACGAGTGAGAAACAAACCCCTCCCTGGGGCCTGCCCTTCCCTGTGCACCCCCTCTTCACAGGGAGAGGGAATATTCCCAGGGAGCATTCATTCCAGGGGGAGGTGACAGAGCAGGTGCAGCCAGTGGGCACCAAAGCCAATGACAATGCCAGCCTCTGCCTGTGCCCAGCAGCACCAGCTGGAGCTGAACACTGCTGTTCTGGCCCAAAATTCAGCGTGCAGAGCTGGGAAACCACTGGGAGAATGTTTCAGGTTTTGGGGCTGCAAAGTTCAGAGCTCCCTTTGAGAAGGCAGCACTGTGCCAGAAAATTCCTGCTTTGCCACAAGCTCCACTCAGGCACTAATCCCAAAACCCAGCCACCACTGTGCACATCATTTCAGAGCTCATCCCCTGGCCATGGACAAACTCTTCCYAGAGAAAAGCAAACCCCATCAGCCTCAGCACCAGGACACACACCCAGCTCCACTGGGCACTGAGCAGGGCACAGAGCTGGAAGAGGCCAGGAGATGTCTCAGCAGCCCTGAGCTCTGTGAGGACCCAAGGGAATGGCTGGAACTGTGTCAAGGGGGTTTAGACTGGGTGTTAGGACAATATTCTTCCCCTGGAGAGTGCTGGGCACTGCCCAGGCTCCCCAGGGAATGGGCACAGCCCCAAGGCTGCCAGAGCTCCAGGAGTGTTTGGACAATGCCCTCAGGCACAGAGTGGGATTATTGGGCTGCCAAGACTCTCTGAAACTTGTAGGTCCCTTCCAACTCGGTGTATGACTCTGGGATTCTCCCTATCCACCCAGCTGAAGGTTTATGACTTTAGGATTCTCCCTACCCACCCAGCTGAAGGGTTTTCCAGCTTTGCAGAACTACACCTCTAAAGGCAATGCAGCTCTCCCAATCGTCCTGCAATCAGCAGAATGCATTACATGCATGTTGGTAGGTAGAAGCTATCCTATTATCCAAGGAGATTATAATTACCTCATTTGCCTATTAAAAGGATACTGTGACAATATTTAAGTTAGAATGCTTTGGTTATTTGCTTAAAAATTACGCGGTGGCAATCAAGTGRAAATTGAGGCTGTAATGCAGCCACAGCAATATTGCTGGTAATTTGTGGAACCAATAATGATTATTTTTAATTTATCAGCCAACATGCCCAAATATGCTTTTTTTATACACACACACACATATAAATGTGTACATATACACACACCCTGATGGGCAGCACGGGCTCCATTCCTCTCCACTCCCTGAAAACTGAGACATCTTTCTCTGAAGCACCACACACTGCCAAATGGATGCAGGAGACAAATCCCCCATCAGCTGATGGAAACCTGAATGCTCAGAGCAGAACAATTCCCTGAGTGCCCCAGGAAAGGGGACTGGGGGTGGGAGGATGTGGGACAACGTGGTTTTCCCTTCTCTTCTTCATCTCCCATCTTGGGATCAGTAGCTCTTCCACCCTGGGATTGCCAAGCAAAACGTCCTGGATTCTTTCTCACAAGGATTCTGCAAGTCTTTAACCTCTGTTTTTAATGTRGAGCCCACCCTGTGTGCAGGGCACAGGGTTTTGTTATTTCTAAACAATCATAAAAAAGGGAAATAGACTCATACATTTCCACTTGGCATCGCCCTGGGAAAATGGAAATCTGATTMCTTATTCCTTCCAATCCCAAACTGCTCCTGCCAGGCCAGACACASTGAATAAATCCTTGCTTTTAGAGATATCCTCTCCATTACAAGTGCATAATGGGACCAGTATCCCATTGACCTGAGCGCACCAGGAGCAGCAGCTGCAGCCCCCCGGGTGTGTGTCACTGCCTCCAGCAATCCCCAGCAGGGATTAGCAGAGAGCCCGGAGGGATGATGCATTTCCCGAGCTCAGAGCAGCCTTTGGGAGCACAGACACTGGAACTCAATTTCCTCCTCTGCTGTGGCATTTAACCTCGCAGGGAGCAGGGAGAGGATGGGGGAGCAGGAGGAGGGATGCAGGGGAGGAGGGATGCAGGGGAGGAGGGATGTTTCTATTCAGAGCCATCCCTCCTGCATCCCACCCTTCCTGAGAAGCCTGGGAAGAGCCTTGTTTAATCTGTAGAAAGCATTAAAAAAAGAGCAATATCCCAGCCTGCTGAAGACTCCCAGCATTTTGAGCCTGGGAGGGAGCTGCCACCTGAGCAGCACTTCCAGCTGTTCCCAAACACAGGATGGATCCCAGCAATCCCACAGCACAGCCTCCCACCCTACAGCAGCCCCCTAATGTCACCTGGGGATTGGAGCTTTCTCTTCTGCCTGAATTTACCTAATTTCAGCTTCCAGCAGCTGGGTWCAACTCTGCCAGAGCCTGCAAAGTGGGGGCTTTGCTCTGAACAGCCTCATTTCCCCMAATACAGAAAGCTGCTCCAGCTGTGTGATTTGCCCAAGCTTTCACACCAGGCAGAAGGCCACAGCCACCTGCCTTGAGAATGGGCCACTTTTACCACCCAGGAAAGAAAATACAATTCCCTGCAGCGGTGCTGGGCTATGCTGCAGCCCCCTGTGCACAGGAGCACTGACCTAGGGCTGCTGTCTGTGGGCAAACAGCTCTTTCACAGCCCTCCCTGTCTCCTGGCTCAGCATCTCCTGGAAAAAAGTCCCTTCAAATCAAAAGAGGCACCCAAAAAAGCTGCACCAGAGGTGTTGGGAACTCCAGGCAAGGTTGGGATGGGGCTTGGAGCAAGCTGGGATAATGGAAGGTGTTCCTGTTCRTGGCACAGGGTTGAAATGAGGTAAACTTTAAAGTCCCTTCCATCTCAAACCATTCTAGGATTAKATGTACTTAGCCAAACCTGTGCATCCTGGCTGCCAAGCTAATTTCACTCCTACACATCTGAAAAGGCTTCTTAGCTCAGGTACAGAGAGTTGTATCAAACTCTCATACAACTCCTGCAATATCTGCCAAGCCCTGGGTGCTTTTCCTAAAAGCTCTGTAAATAGTGAATCAGCTGCAGCATTATTTATTTTTTATTGTTGCTATTTTGTTTTTAAAAAGCAGCAGGCCATGGCTCCAGGACCAAAGCACTAAAACCAAACTGCAGGAGCCCAAAAACCTCACTCAGACTCTAATYAGGGGTCAGCCAGTGTAGAGGGCAGCAAAGGGGAGTCTGAGCAAGGTCAAGACAACTTCCTTAAGGAAGGCTGGGAAAGAGGTGTGCTAACCAACCTGGCAGCATTATCAGCACCAGCAAGCCTTTAAAATAAATGAAGGTGATTTGGAGGGGCTCATTTCAGCGGATTTTCAGRCAGCTTATGATAAAAGTACTTCATAAAAGATTAAGGAAAGTAAACAGCTACCCAGGGAGGGGCAGCACCAGGCAGGGATTACAGCTGGCAAYGCAAAAGGAAACAAAGACAGCGCTGCCCAAATTGCAAAGGGCTTTGTGGGGGACAGCTGCATGATGGGAATGCTGCAGGATGCAGAGAGCAAGCCACGGTTTGTGCAGCATCTCGAGGAGCTTGGGTTCGCTGTGGCTACAGGGGCTGAGCATCTCTGGCTGGATTCATTACACACCACGGGAGGTGGACGATGAAATTTTGTTGAGGCGAGTAAATGAACATGTTCTGCCTGCAGGACCACGCACCAGGGGAAGGGGGATGTACTGAATAACCACGCTGAGCCTGTGTTTTATTTGATTTACCTCCCATACTGCCAATAAAGGAGGCTCTGAGGGTGGATGATGAGGCTGCATCCCTGTGGTGGGATGTATCAAGAGCCCTGGACAAGAGGGAATGGCTTCAAACTGACAGAGGGCAAGGTTAGATTGGATATTAGGAAGAAATTCTTCTCTGTGAAGGTAGTGAGGCATTGGCACAGAGMAGCTGTGGCTGCCCCTGGATCCCTGGCAGTGCCCAAGGCCAGGCTGGATGGGGCTGGGAGCAGCCTGGGACAGTGGGAGGTGTCCCTGCCCATGGCTGGGGGTGGAACAAGGTTATATTTAAGGTCCTTTCCAGCCCAAACCATTCTGGGATYCCATGACATGCTTTGGGACATGTTTGGAGGGGGCTGCCAGCTCAGACAAATTAAACTGAAGACAAGCTGGATCAGTGATTTTCATTCACAACCCTCCAAGGGAGATGGGGAATGTCATTCCCAAGTCYCAGGTAAAAATTATAAAGAGTTAAGCAGCAGTTTTGCTCACGAGAAGCTAAGACAGAGTGAATCCATCACACCCTGCTCCCCCATGACAGGGGAAGGATGCACCATTGAGTTACACTCACCCATTGCTCCCACTGGTGAGACACATGCTGAGAGGTGGCCCCAGGGCCATGCAGGAAATGCACCTCCCTGTCCCACCCCACAGGCTCCCAGGCACTGCAGAATACCTGAGGCACTTCACTGACAACACCACGAGACACAAATCAATCCTGGGGCAATTCCAGACCTGGCAATTCCAGGAGGATCCCACATTAGCAGCCTCTGCTCACCTATGGAGAAGCTGCTCAGCTACAACTTCAGGAGAAACGCAGAGACAGAGCACGTCCAGCTTCCCAGGGGCTTTTCAGGAGGGAGTACTGATGACATCAATCAGGAAGTCAGCTGAGCTTCATTCGCCCACTACCCTGTGGCATTTCTTGATCAGCATCTCTGGCAGCACTTGGCAGCAGGAACAGCTTCCAGCAGATCCCAGGCAAGGCACTTCCATCCTGCCTCCAGGAAAACGTGGGGCCTGAGATGTCTGATAGCCCAGCACAGCCATTTGGTCAGGGAGTCACCAAATACACCCCAAAGGCCACCTCACAACATCCCAAGGTCAGTACAGCACCAGGGATGTCCTGCTCAAACACCCAGAGCAAAAAGTTCCAGCTTTTGACTGTGCACTGGAGACTGAGAAGGTAAAGAAGGTAAATGCCACATCTCTGTATCAAATCTCTTCMCAAGCACTTGCAAATAAAGGCAAAYAAATTGCYAAGTAACCCCTTYRAGTGGGACAATCTGGTGCAGAGACAAGGAAGCTTCCCCCCTGCACTCTCCTTGCTGCAGGTGCATCCCCAAGGCTCTGCGGCAGAGAYGCTTCTAAAAAAAGCTCAGAGGTTACAAGGGACAAAAGCGTTTGCATTTAGTCTGAGTGGGGACTCAGAGTCTGCTTTGCACCCCAGAGGCATCACTGGGCACCAGCTCAGAGCCCTGGGGTGCAGACTGGGAACAGACAGTCACTGGATTTAACTGGAGGAGGGAGAARAAGTCACTGCTCCATGCACAGGAGCACCCCAGGAGTGAGCACATCAATCCCCAGCCAACACTTCATCCCAGCAGAGACACAACCAAAAGGGAATGTGCCTGACATGTCCCCAAATCCCCCTCTCAGCCAGAGCCAGCAAACTATGGACTGGTCTCATTTTCACCTCCCTGCATGTCCAGAATCCACTGCCTGTGGAAACACRGCTCGGGAAAACCCCTTCAAATGGGATTTCTCCCCACTGGGGCTTTTTCCTCCGGTACGAATCTATTTGAAAAGAAGATAAAGCATCTACCGTTGGACTGAGGTTTTATTCAGAGAAAGCTCTGGCTCAGAAATAATTGCCATTTGCTATAATTGGTGAGATGCAGGAAGGGACTAGATACAAGTGGAGTCTGTGCAATTTTGGGAGATTTGTTACGCTTAGCTCGCTTCTATCAATTTCAGTGCCTCAGACGCTTATGACCTGTTGCTTGGCTTATTGTGAAAATGGCTTTTATTTACTGCACTTCCATTAAAAGATGAAATCCATGCATGGGGCTCACRGGGCAGAAAATCACAGTTTACGTCGCAGCTTATCTCCCTTCAGYGGCCTCAGCTCATTTTTGCCCTGGCTCATTCCCAGCTGCTATAAAAAAGTATTTCTGAGCACTGTTTGGAGTAGCCAGGGCCACTCCCAGAGCCCAGGGGGCAAGRGGCGTGCTCAGGCTTTAAGGGAGTGCTTGGTGCTGCAGCTGCAGGTCAGGTGAAACGGGGAGGATGAGGGATGGGGAGGAGAATGAGGGATGGGGAGGAGGATGAGGGATGGGGATGCTGCAGAGGGACAGGGATGCTGTGGCACTTCCATGCCCTCAGCTCCCAGGGCACTCAAAACCAGGCCCCAGCACTGCTCTGGTGTCAGGCCATCAGCTCCCTCCCCCTGCAAACTGAGGAGAGGGACTGTCCAAGAGCACGGCCCACCCTGTGCTGCTGGAGGGCAGCTTCCTGCTCTCCTGCAGGTCCAGAGCTCCTCCTGATGCAGCTCCAASACCCCAGYMCCTGCAGCACAGGTTACARCAGTGGGCTCAGCAYCTYACTCTGCACCAGCACCTCTCCCAGRGCTGTGGCAGGGAGAATGCCCAGCCTGTGCATCAACAGGAACTGAGCAAGCACTGAAGGGACATCAGTGCCTCCACCTGTGCCAGCTCTTGGCAGGCAGCACCAGCCATGGGAGCACTCCCAGGGAGGGAGGACATTGTGCAGGCATCCCCAGCTCCCCTGTCCTGTGAGGGCCCATTTGAACACACCCCCCATCTCCAGGGGTCCCTGAGCTGGTCCCCAGCAGCAGTGTGGGGTTGCTAAGGTGACCTCCTCATCAGAGGAGCTGTCACTGTCTCGCAGAGATCGGGAGGTGCAGGTGCACGTGGGGGGAGCTTTCATCCACACTGATCATTTTCAGCTCATTGAAGCAGAGAGAGAACCCCATCTCCTCATGGGACAGCATGGGCAGAGACAGCCACATGCCACTGTCCTGCTGTCCTGCTGAGCCATGGGAAGAGCTGCAGGATGGAGAAGCACACGGGCAAGCAGCTTCCCCAGCTCAGAGAAGCAGCAGSTCCTGCTCTGTCGAGCCCACTCACCCATTTCTTCCACTTCTGGCTCTGCATTTCCCCTGATCTCCTCTCCTCAGCCCTCTCTGCAGCACCAGCCAGCAGGCAGTGTGGTAGGAAGGGAGCCAAGAGGGTCTGTCCTTCCCTCCCACCCCCACAGGGGAATTTCACCTCAGTGATGCACAACGGGAGCCCCTCCAGCTCCTGCTCACAGTAAGAAAGAGGTGCAGGAACTGGGCTCACTCAGCCCAAGTCAAAGGGAACAGCAAAGCCAAGAGGAGAATCCCAGAAGGACCCAGTATTGGATTTTCCACCAGATGAACCCTCACACTCCTGGATGCTCCTTTAACTGCAGCTCAGGAAAGGCCTGGAAGGGCAGCTCCTTCCCCCCAGCCTCCAGCACCACTGATTGCTTTCACCYCCTAAAAACCAGATCCCAAATCCCATAGCCAAGGCCAGGAACCAGGCTGGGAGCACGGAACAAGACACAACAAGAAATGCATCACCCCAAGAGGCTCAGGAGAGCATCTTCCTTTGGGAATCACCCAAGGACAAAGCACACACCCCATGTACAGGCAGCCAGCTCCAAGCACCTTCCTGCCCACCTCCAAGGGCAGAGAACCCCTCTCCATGATGCAGAGGAGGTAAAACCATCCCCATCCACAGATTTGGGAGTGCTGGGCAAGGGAAGTCCAGGGAGAAGCCCCAGTGCAGGCATGCCCTGTGACCTGACCTTCGAGGAATGGCACCAGAGCTATTCCTGGATGGCACTGCTGCTGGGGCTGACTTTGCTGGTTCAGAAAAGTTTAAGAGCAGCAGGATTAAAAGGAGATACAGCCAAAAAATGCAAAGAGATCCTGGAGCTGAAACACTTGCCAAGTTTCTCCCTTACACTTCAAGACACCCACTCATCCTCCCCAAGGGCCTGTCAGACTCACATGGCAAAAAATACATGCTCTGCTCTTACCCAAGCCCAAAAGAAAAGACCCTGAAATAAACCTGGAATCCAGGGCTGGCAGGAAGACAAAGTTGGGGGCGGAAGAGGAATTTTTGGTGTCTCTTTTCTAAGGAAGGAACTGCCTGACAGCTCTGCTGCAGGAGACCACGGCTCACGGCCCCGTAGCTCACACAGCCCCCTCAGATATGGCAATAGATTGATTTAATTACAGAGCACCCACTCAGAGGCCCCCGGGTGTCCAAGGGACTGTAATGGAAACTAGAGCTTTATGGGAGTTTAAAAAAAAACCCATCACAACAAGCTGGTGCWTTCAGGTGCTCAGGGAAGAGAAAATTCCAAGGAGAAGTGGTCAGTGTGTGACCAACGCTGCCATTTGCTAACCCTGACAAGAGGAACTGCAGGGAGCTGGCAGAGGGGACATGGGCTCAGAACAGCTGCCTCAGACACCCTGGGCACCTTCTGGTGTGCCTCCTCCCTGGGCAGGGACTGGAGAGAGATGATCTTTAAGGTCCCTTCCAGCTGAGGCCATTCTGGTTCCAAGAGGTTTCTCAGCTCAGGCAGCAGCGAGAGGGARGCTGGGTCACGCTGGGACTGCAGCTCCAGCTGGCAAGAGGCAACCCTGGCATGGGGAGCCAGTCACTGGATGGAGCCCAAGCTGCTGCACRTCCCCAGACACCCCAAGCCGTTCCCTCTCGTGCCAGCAGCGTGCCATGCCAGCCTCCACCCCCAGCCCAGCTCCTCCAGCCACTGGGGGAGCTGGAGCAGCAGAAACTGGCAATTCCTGAGGGCAGAGGCTGCCCAGAGCCGCTGCCAGGCATGGGCAGCTCCAGCCTCCCCTGCACTCCACGCTGACAGGGTGATGTTTGGCTGAGCCATTAACAGATGCCTGCTAAACATGTGGAAAATCTGTTTTCACACACCAGTCCGAAGTGCAGTGAGTGCTGTGGGGTCAGAAGTGGGGAGGGCACGGCTGGAGCAGCAAGGATGGCACTGCCAGGTGTCCATGCTTCATCCACATCTCCTCATCTTGGTGCCCTCCTCCTGCTGCTCTGTTGGTCCCTCAGCTGCCTGCAGGGCAGRACACACTGACTGCTCCTCCATCAGRGCTGTGCAGATCCCACTCTGACCAGTARCACCAGTAACACCAATAACAACCACCCCACCACGCTGGACACAGGATCACCAATGTGACAGCCACAGCCAGAACACCTCAAAGGGCCTTCAGGGACAAGCACATTTGATTGTGGCCAGGGAAATCTTGTTGAGAGCTGTCTTTCATGAAAACTTTCTTTCTCTTTTCTTTTTCTTTTAGAAATGTTGTCAGTTTAAGATTGTAAAAATACTTTCATCTTCAAAACAGTGTCACAACTCCCCTTCAGCATTTTCATAACAATGCTGCCATTCTGGCTTCAAAACATCTTCCCAAACTTATTGTTCACACATTCACCGAACTTTAAAGCTCAGAACKGAGGGACTGTGATGAAACTGGAACAAGCTGCTCTTTGAATAAAGACAAGCTTTCCTTTCATCTCGTGCTAATTAACAGAAGCATCCTTCCCTCTGTGCCAGCCCCTGGTCAGCACTCACCACATCCCTCAGACCTCAAAGAAAAACCTGCCTCTTCCCTCACTGCATCCTGTCTGTGTGAGCATCCCAGGGACCAGAGGGATTCCCCAGAGAGGCCAACGCTAGGGAGATGCAGGGGGGAGATGCAGGAGCTGCTGTGGGACCCTCTCAGCTCAGTCAGGACAGGCATTATTGCAGCAGGAATGCAGCAGCAGCTGAAGGCCAGCAGCATCCCCGAGGCTGGCAGCACCTCCAGCTCATGGAGCCTCCCTCCTGCCCAAATCCCAGCTCTTGGGGCCACAGCAGGTTAAGGAACAGCTCCAGGGATGCTCCTGTGCCCTGTTCCTCACCTGCCACCACAGCAGAGGCTGCTGGACAAAGGCAGATCTTGCTGCCCACTGTGACACCACTCTCCCAGCCCAACCTTTCCCTCTTAATTCAGTTCATGCCAGGAATAAAAACGTCCCTGGGCAGTCCCCTAACYGCTGCAAATATTTGCAGAGTTGGAAGGAGGAGAGCACGGAGAGGAGTGAGGAGGCTGCAGAGCCATCAGCAGGCAGTTAAAGGCTGCAGCCTGGTCCCAGCCAGCTCCAGCCCTGCCTCCTCTCCCAGGTCTCACCTGCCCGCAGCTCCACAGCTGAGAGAGGCTCCAYTCCAACCCAGAGCTTTCCTACAACCCAACAACAGCAAAAGCAGCAGAATATTAACGTTAGCACCTGCTTGTTTGCCCTTAGGCACATCCAGAGCAGTTTAGTAGAGAGATGATCAAAACAAGCAGCGATTAAAACCCACGGGCCCCGAATCCACAGAAAATGTCTTTGCCTTCTGAGCCACAGCAAAAACATCAGCTTCCCTCGCAGCCCAAAGCCTCTGCTCCAGGGGCACGGAGCTGCAGTCCCACAGCAGGGCCCTGCAGGACGAGGGGTGGTTTGGAATGYCCTTCCCAGGAGCTGACCACAGAGCTGCTCCAGCTGTGGGCAAGGTACCCATGGATAAATCTGCACCACTTCTGCTGGAGAAAAGCTTTGGAGACCACAGCCAACTAAAATTTGGCTTTACGTGCCTCAAAGCACACCTCAAACCAGAGAAGCCATTGAGCAGTRGGAAACATGATTTTGGGGAGGAAATGCAGCYGGGAGATGCCACAGGAGAGACACCAATGGATTGTTTAGCAAAGAACAGGCTCTCACGAGGCTCCAGTTTCCTGCAGCATCCCCTACAACCACCCCATATCTCACACCACGGCAGCTCAGGCGGGAGGAGCGCTGCAAACAGGATTTTTCCCCTCCCGTTTAGCTTTTAAGTGGCTCATTGCAACACCCTGTAAAACCCTTCATCACCGAGCAGGGAAAAGGTTTTACAACAGCCTTTAAAAAGCAAGCCCGGGCAGCACAGGATGCTCCCCTCAGCACACACACAGTTTTGGGCAGCACGGGGGATTTCAGGCAGCACTCCKGGGGAGCAGAATCTGAGCTTGGCACAATCCCATCAGCATCCCCCTCACCTCCAGCTCAGGGAGCCTCCATCCTGCCCAAATCCCAGCTCCTGTCCCCACATAGCGCCGGGTCCCGGCACGTTAAGGAGCAGCTTGTCAGCCAAGCAGCGAAGGCAGCTGCTACAAAAGCACAATAAAATCGAGTACAAGGAGGAGCAGCGTGTCTGGCGACCCCRGGCTGGCTGCGAGCAGCCCCTACAGGCAGCGTCCCCGAGCTCCCTGGCAGCTGCCATCCCCGGGATAATGGGTGTGGGTGATGCATCTCCTCCCCCGAGCAGGAGAAGGCAGGAACACGGCGAGGACAAACTGCGCTGCTCGTGCGGGGCAGCGGCGAACACAGCCGGGGAAACGGCAAGGGCTGGGGGATGTAAAGCAATGTGATGGGGTTTGTGTCTTCCAGCAGCTCTGGCTTCTTGAGCTGCGTTAAAAGGCGAGGCTGTTGCTGTTTGGTTAAATGCGCTCCCAGCCCTTCTGATCACGCTCGGGGAAATTAAAGCAGGRAAGGCACGGTTGTTGATCCAGTACAAGGCATGAGACTGCAATGGCCACGGTGAGAACAGCCACAAGCCTCTAATGCCTGTTTGAAACGGGATCAATTTTGAAGGTTCTGAACGTCCAGGATCTGTGAAGGATGCTGGCAACAGCACATCCCATTGCTTGTGGCCTGAGGAAGCACCTCAGTGGGGCTCAGGGAAGCAAGAAAAGCTAAAGGAGGAGCAGGAGCCAACACCTGCACTCCTCGGGGATGAGCTCGGGAAGGTTTGGATSGAGAGCAAATGGACAAAAGGGCTGGTGTGCTCCTGAGATATCCCTGCTCCTCCTCAGCAGTGCCCTCAGCAATTCCCCGACTCAGAGCTGCCAGAATAACCTCCCTCACTCCCTCACTGGGGTGTTTTCTSCTGCTGCAGAGGGGACCCGAGGCTGGCAGGCACCACGCACCCTGCCTCTCCCGTGATGTGTTTGATGGCAGCACGTAGAGGCTGCTTTTGATTTTACAGTTTGTTTATAGCACACATTTGGGGAGCTACACGGACTGGGAAAATACATCCCATAAACAAACTGCTAAACAAAACAGGCTAAATATGCACCACTCCAAACCCAAAATAGATTCCAGCTACCCGCCGTGCTTCAAGCATATGCCTGTGACAGCAGCTTTGCTTGGTGCCCCTGGTCCCGGCTCACTTTTGATTTTTCGGCTCTGTCATCATTGTCAGCACCTTCAGATGCCTCCCACAGCTCCAGGTGAGTCAAGAGCAGTGAAAATACACCCAGCTGGAAGTGGAGACCAGCACAGTGATGGAGGCATCACCCTTCCCTGGACTGCCCAGATGTTCCCAGAGGCTGCAGGATGTGGACCTGAGCCATCAGCTGGCTCGGGGACTGGCTGCAGAGACAGAAGGGATCATTAAGTGACAAAACACTCACACAGCGAGTATTTCAGGCAGACATTTCCAGTTTCCCTCCCAAGAGCTGCCCCTCCAGCTGAACTCCACCACCCTGCTAATGCCCAGAAGCGATTCCTCAGGCGTTTCAACTTTATCATCCCCTCTCTGGGGCTGCACGGAGGGCACATTCCCCTGCGAATGCCTCCTCTGCCGAGATGCAAAGCTGTGGAAGCTGTGTGAAAGTAATTCCCACCCACTCCTACTGCCCCAGGAAAAAATATTTCTTCGGYGGTTTTGCATAACAAACAGCTACACGGTTTGCCTGTTTCTCCTGAGAAACCCGGGCTTAGAGGAAAACACCATCGCAGCGCTGCTCTGAGAGCAGACTTCATAAAGTTCCCCCTGCAAGGGGGGGAAATACTACCACRGAGATTAGACTGCCGCTGCTCCTGATAACATTCAGTCACCCTGGCAGGCTGCGGCACACCGAGTTTGTAAAGCTCCTTGGGAATCCTTCAAGATGAAAGGTACAGTATGATACGGATGTATTATATCCATGGGCTTTGTTACAGCACACATTTCCTAGCATGGTTTTATTGCTGGAACACAAAGTTCAGCCGAAGCCCCGGGGCTCTTCAGGTGACGAATGCACCCCTGCAGCCCCTCCCTCCCCTCTGTGGGGGAGGGAAAATGCCACAGCCCCCGATGGGAAGAGGCAGAGAGAGCAGCCACCGCCCTGCCAGCAGCAGCTGACCTGCCCTGCACAGAAAAGGGCAACCTGTGCAGGGTGTGCTCCCAGCCCGCAGCGTGTCTGACTCCCAAACGTACCTGCCAGCCTCCCTAAATGCCACTGCTGCCACTGGCTCCTCTGCAGCACCCCTGCTTTTCTGCTGAGCCYTCTTCACAGCCTCCTGTCCCAAGCCAGCCCCAGTAAGGGCCAGGAGGCTCCATCAGCTGAGCCAACCTTCATTCAGTGGTACCCAGCACTGGTATCCCATCAAACAGCCCGAGCTGCCCACCCTGAACACCTGCTCCAGGCAGGAGATACTGGGGGATGTTTGCTGTGGACACAGCTCGACCTTCCATGCCCTTTGGATGGCAGGGAAGGGAGGGTGGGGAATRCAGATCCCTTTGGATCACCTGCCCAACACACTGATCTGCCTGGGCACCTCGCTCTGGCCAGACTTCCCAGGATGTTACAGAGGAACAAGGAGTGTGACTGCAACAAGAAAGCTGGGAGGAATTCCCYGGGCAKGGCAGSAGAAAAGAGTTTMAASCCCTCTMATTTAAACAGATGYGAGGTTCAAAGGACATGGAAGAAGTGTGATGGGGGTAGAAGGAAAAGGGACATATCAGGATATCCCAGTAAGCCCCCAAAGCTGTCCAGGGCCCCCACCCAAGCTGAGCCCACCCCACAGTGACTGCTCAGGCTCAACAAGCCAAGGTAAAGGGATTCCATCACCCTTCACCCCACAGAGCAGCCTGGGCAAGGCAGGGCTGGGTGACAGAGTGAGGTGGGAACAACTGGCAGCACCTGCCATGGGAGCCCCATCATGCCAGGGAACCTGTCTGAGTGGGAAACTGCCTGGAAGAACAGCTCCAGGGGGCACCTACAAGGAGTTCATCAGGTCAGTGACACCATCTTTTATCTCTCCAGGCCCCCTGGTAGCAAAAGCAACATCCACAGCAAGAGTGAGCTGAGGGAGAGGCTTCTCTGGCCAGGGTGGGTGAGCAGCAGGTCCTGAACCAGGGCTGCAGGGAACACACTCTGCTGCAGCCCCTTCCCTGCTCTCACACACAGAGCACCCCATGCTCTGGCACGGGAGCCCTGCAGCAGGGAGCTGATGTGACTGAGCATGGGCTTGAGGCAACAGAAACATTCCTGTGCTGTTGCCAACTCCGATATTCTGTCCCTTGATCCCATAGTTTAGGGATGTGCTGTGCTCCCGGGATTGCTGGAGAACCACAGAGAGCAGCAAGGGAAGGCTCTGGGCTGTGAGTGGCCTTGGGACAGCCCCAGGCACACTCAGGAATGCCAGCTCCTGTTAGGCAAGTGCCTGGGCAGGCAGGAGCCCTGGGGCTGGCCAGGGAGCCCAGCTCACACAGCACAGCCAGGGCAGGAACACAGCCAGGGCAGGAACACAGCCAGGGCAGGGACCCAGCCAGGGCAGGGGCGTTCTGCTGCCCCAGGGAGAGCAAAGGGAGGGGAAAAGGAAAAATAATCAAAGCTTCAAAGGCTGAGCTCCTGCGAGTGTGGTCATGGCTGGGAGCAAAGCTGGGGTCCCCAGAACCTGCACCCCAGTTACACACACCTGGGGCTGTGGGAGGGTGGGCTCACACCTGGGGCTGTGGGAGGGTGGGCTCGCCTCTGTCATGAGCCCACAGCAGAGGCAGGGCAGTGCCCCTCCACAGGCACAGCCCATCCCACAGAAGAAAGGCACCGTGCACCAAAACCCCCAGCCTGGCCCCACATCAGAGCCAGAGGGTTCCCTCCTCCCCTGGAGGATGTGTGAGCTCCCAGCCCTGGTGAGCCCAGCTCCCTGCCCCAAGTGCAGCCCTGAGTGCAGCTGGCAGTGCCACCTCTGTGCCATTCCCGTGCCAYTCCCCYGCTCTGGAGGAGCAGRTGMTGGAGCACAGGAGGTGCCCTGCCCCWCGGGTGCTCTCCCTGCACAGCTGACCTTTAGCAGCCCATCTCCCTGTGTGTGGCCACCCCTTGGCTCCCCTCTCCTAACAGGATCACTCCCATGCATATGCCTGGGAGCAGCACCATCAGCCCAGTAATCTTCCTAAATACAGCAGTTACCAGGTGACTGGGAAAAAATCTCTTATACTGCTGATGCTGCTAATGGAAAATTTCTCCCCTTTTGCTGCTGCTTTCAAAGCCAGTCGAGGTTTCCTACAGACTTTGTCTTCCRCTGAGACAGGAGAGGTGAAAGCACAGAGAAAGGCGTGCAGGAGGGGTGGGGGGCAGATAATGTGAAATAGAGGGAATTGGTGCTTCTGCCCCCTCCTCACCTGTGCCCACAGGCAGAGCCCTGGTTCCAAACCTTGTCTGCCCCATCCTCTCACCGGCAGCCACAGCCCAAGCTCCCCCTGCAAGGAATCCCTTCTTCCCCCACACCTGCAACAGGATACTGGAGCATTCAAGAGCTTCCCACTGTGCAAATGGGGAAGGAGCCCAAAGGGAACAACAATGGGCCAAAACATTTACTCTGCTATTTTCTTCCCCTTTCCCCCTTCTCAGGAGACAGCCAGAAAGCCTCACCCAGCCAGTGCAGATGCAGGCAGCCAAGATCACTGCTCGTCCCCTCTGCATGCCATTCTGCTGCTTCAATACCATTAAGTGTCTCCATACTGTCTGGACACTGGAAACCTTAACTGCATTAGCTGAGACCCGAGCAGCAGCACAAGCATCCAATCCTTTAAAGTGGCCCCATTTCTTCAGCTGGTTATGCACAGGAACCATCCCTACTCGATGCCATCACACACCCCACAGGCAGTGACAGGGCAGGGCTGGGGACACAGGCCAAGGTTCACCATTCCTCATTTCAAATGGTTGTACAGGAGGAGGACACTTGGGCACAGGTGTGCTGTGGACATTTCAGATGATGAAAGGCATCAATCAAGGAGTTTTATTTTCATTCAGCCCCAACCCCAGCCTGCCCCATACTCTACATGGCATTTTGGTGTGATGGCAGGGGTTTCTCAAGCCACCTGCACCTGCAAATGTATGCCAAAGAACCCTCAGATCAATWCCCCATCATTCCCACACGTGGCACCAATCTGTTCTCCCCTGTCCCAGCCAGCCCTGAGCTCCTGTCACACCAGGAAAGCCCAAGGGCTCAGCCCTGTTTCACACCCATCAGCACCGTGTCACAGAGCCTGGCCCATCACACAGCTGAGGCTCTCACTTCTACGGCCAAGGAGGGGACAGGCAGCAAGTTTTGGAGGGAGCATCCATCTGCGTGGTGGCACTCAGAGGTCAGTCACCACCCCAWTCCCCACGGGGCACTGCAAGCTCTCTGCAGAATTCTGAATAAAAGCTCACTATTTCTCCCTGAAAAAAGAGCAACAAAAGCCTCTGGCACGCAGGCATCATGGAAAATCAGCTGGGAGGAAGGGGGAGCAGAGGAGATCCCCAGCCACCAGGCTCCTGCCGTGGCAGCTCAGCTGCAGCAAGCAGCTCCTCTCTCCCTCCATAGTTAATCTTCTGTTGCCACTAGCTGGTCAACGCGGGTACTCTTGGAAAGCAGCAGCTCCCCGAGCACAGCCTGCTCTCAGCTACACATTCCCAGCTTKAACTGGGATATTCAGCACAGAAAACACCTGACATGAAGTTAAATGCCTGTCAAGTCCACACCCCGCTGTGCTGGACAAGCCATGTTCAACCTCACCTTTGGGGAGGGGAGGGATGGCCTCAGGACTGACCCCTTTTCCTTGGCATCTTTTGCCTGCAGCCTTTCTGGGGGTTGTGGTGCTTGCAGACCTGCAGTTCWGCATGCACATCCACCCTGAGCTGGGCTCTCCCTGCCCTGCCCAGCTGTAAAACCCAGCATCTTGGAAAGCTGGAGTGATCACATAGCAATTGTTACCAGGTTTTCCTCTTTCCTACATCCTCCCCAGGCAGCCCCCAGCACCAGGGACCTGGCCCAGACCCCGGAGCACACAGAGCTGTGGGTGGCAATGGAGGGCAGGGAAGCAGCCCCGCTGCCAGGTCTGTATGTGCCCCTGTGCCAGGTGCCCAGCAGCCTCTCATCCTCACCACACCATCTCACTGAGGCTGCCAGGGTGGARGAAATGACTCTTTACCCATTGGATTGAGTGAGTAAACAATATAAACAACATAAACAGGAAAGAAAAAAATAAAAAGAAAAGCAAACAAAAGAAAGAGCAACAACAACAACAATAAAAAAAACCCCCAACACTTGATTAACCAAGCCTCTGAGCTGATACTCCAGGCATCTCAAGCCTAGCAGGAGGCAGTTAATGCAAAGGGAGGTGCAGAAACCAGACTTTGCTCATTGGCTTTTCCCCAGAGACAGCCCCACTTCCAGATGCCGAGCCCTGACCATGGAGCTGCACACTGGGCACACTCTCTGCACCCACACACTGCTGCTCCAGACCCCACAGAGCAGCTCAGGGCAGGGAAGGGCACTCCTGAGCAGCAGCAGCAGTAAGCTGAGTGACACCTGTGCTCCCCAGGTGACCCTTCAGCCTCCCCACCTGCTCTGCACAAACAGGAGCTGGTGACCAAAATGAGGGTGGCAAAACTCTGCTCAAGCATTTCTAGGAACAGCAATAAATACAATCAGCCCATAGGGAACTGAGTGMTCTCCCTTATTTTAATGTATTAACAGAAACTCAGAATGATTGAGGTTGGAAAAGGCCTCCAAGATAACTGAGTCCAACCTGTGACTGCCCCCCAGCCCAGCCCTGAGTGCCACATCCAGGCCTTCCTTCAAGGCTCAACACTCCTGCCCTAAAGAGGAGAAGTCCAAGTTTTACCAGATGACTTTGGGAAGAGYTAAGAAAGATGAAAGAAGTGGCACTGAACTGCTGAGGAGCTGGAAGAGCAGGGGACAATCATCAATCACACACAGGGGCCACAGGGGGACACCAGGAATGCAGACACACGAGCCTGGATTGCGACAACCAAAACAAAGCACTTTGAAGCACTGCAGACGCCGTCAAACAGCATCCATTAAAGCCATTTGTGAGAAGTGTGTAGTAAACTGTTCTTATGTAAGCCACTACAGGGTAAGAGCAATGGTGAAAATTGGTCTGCCTCTTCCCTTCACTCTCCTCTATATAAACCTGCTCACACAYAGACAGAGCTCATCTAAATTAGCTCAGAAGCAAACTGCCTCATTCCCTGGATTGCACTCAGAGCTGGTGGAGCAGCTCCTGTRGGGAACACATGGCTGCTGACTGAATCGAGATCCACACCTCAGAGAGACCTCACTGTGCAAGGAGAAAGTCAATGACAGGCTGCACCTCTTGCCAGAGTAACTCTGGGAGGATTACATGGTGGGGGGAAAGCCACAAAGCATCAGTAGCATCCAAGGTTAAGGAAAGGGCAGGATGCTTTTTCAGGAAAGGGGAGGCACAGCAATTCATAACGCACTGGTGGCACTTACATTTGTCATTTCCTGCCACCACTGGGCTTTGCTGAGTAATTTTATAGTAACCTAACTGGGGGGTGGTGGGAGCAGCATCCTTCTCCTCTCCAACGCAAGAGGGAAAAAATAAACTGAGGCGTAGGAAACACAGAAGCTGTGACACCCCTGGAGGAGGGACACGGAGCACAGGGAGCTGCCAGTGGGTGTTCCAGCAGCAGCTCCCCGCTGCAGGYCAGGAGGGATGCACACAGTGTTCTACCTTTCTTGGGAGAGGGTGAAGCCATCCCCACGCTGGGCTCCCACCTTCCTGCAGGGGCAGGGTGCTCAGTGAGGCACAGAGAGCTGGAGCTGCTGTCCAGCAACCCAGAGAGCCCACACAGGCACACAGGGAGGGTATGGAGCATCCCTGGTACCCTCCTGTGGAGCATCCCTGGTACCCCCCTGGGCACACAGAGCAGGAACAGCTGTGGAGCATCCCTGGTACTCTCCTGGGCACACAGAGCAGGAGCTGCTGTGGAGTAACCTTGGTACCCTCCTGTCCAGCATCCCTGGTACCCTCCTGGGCACCCTCATGTGCACACAGAGCAGGAGCTGCTGTGGATCATCCCTTGATACCCCCCTGGGCACACAGAGCAGGAAATGCTATGGAACATCCCTGGTACCCTCCTGGGCACACAGAGCAGGAAATGCTATGGAACACCCCTGGGTACCTCCCTGGGCACACAGCACAGGAAATGCTGTGCAGTATCCCCGGGTACCCATCACCCCCTAGTGGGCTCCTGCCTTCCAAGAGAAGCTGCTGCTGCTGCTCCTGTTGCTGCTGCTCCCGATGTTGCCAGTGCACGGGCCCAGGCCTGGCTGTGTGGATGTCTCCTMGTGCTGATTTCTCCTCTGTCTCAGCCTTGCAGCAGCTCCTGCAGACCAGGCAGCCCCGCAGGCAGGGATGCTACACTGGAAGCTCTCACTTCATGCACTTAAAAGAATAAAATCTCATCTTGTCAGGGAACAGATAAAGTTGTTTCCTCCTTAGGAAGAGGAATCCTTTAAAGAAAAGGGACACAGAGCATTCCATGTGCTTTGTACCAGCCACCAATTCAGGGCATCTGCCTGGAGGATGTGGCASTYTGGGACATGGTTTAGTGCTGGACTTGGCAGCRTTAGGTTTACAGTCAGACTTGATGATSTTAAAGATCTTTCCCAACTTACATGATTCCATGACTTTCAGTTTCACAGCACTGCAGACAAGGCTCTGGCACCTGCCAGCCTTTAGCTACAGATCGCCCACCCTCCTTCAAATGCCAAGGAGTGAGGAGCAGCACAGGCACCACTGCAGCTCTGGGAGAGTTACTGAGCTGGGAGCTGCTGAGCAGACCCAGGAGTACAGCCCTGGCTGCTTGAACTCACTGCCACCAAGCAAAGCAATGTTTTCATTCCTGTCTCCTGACCTGGAGAGGCTTTTGAGCCCTGCAGAACGGAGTGGCCTCAATTTTTTCTCAACTTATTTCACTTCAGAGTCAGTAGCATCAGCACCATGTCTCAGCTCTGCCACCTCTATACTTTCTTTTCTTTATTTTTAGTCTTCTTTTCCTTTCAAAAACCCCTCCAGAATGCCAGCCAGGTTGGCTGCCCTGAGCTGTGTGCTTTAGGAGGTCATCCTGCCCCATCCTTACCCTGCTGAGGCCAGAGAGAGATCTCTGCTCGCAGCAGGATCCTGCACTCCAAGACATTCAGGAGTCCTCAACACATTYGCAGCCGGCAGGACGTCAGCTCTTACGTTTCCTCCTGAGCTCATGCCCAGACAGCCACTAAACATGTCCAGCAACACGAATAAAGAGACACAATCATCAGAAATCAGCTAAAGATAAGGACCTGCAAAGATTCTGCCAAAGAGAAATCTCTGCCCCCACTCGCTCCCAAGCCCTTCCGCACGTAACGTGATTTTCACCTCCAAGAGCCCATTACGAGGCAGCAGCTGCTCTCCGSTTCCCAACCATCAGTGAAGTTAGAAAAAGATGGAGTGGGGAGAAAAAAAAAACCACCACAGAAAACTACAGCCTTAATTCCTGCACTGGGAAAACCAGGCAGCAGCAATCCTTCACAGCCCTCACCCAGAGAAGAGTTAACTGCGAGCSAGGCAGTTGCCACACCAGGAGACGGGGAGAAATGCAACAAATTTGAAATATCAGAACATCCACGGCAATTCATGAGCTAGACCTTGGGGAAGGACAAGTGTTTTACCTCCTCTGGAGGCAAGGGACTGATTAATTCCAGGACCATGATGAAGCCATCCCACCATGGGCACAGCCTCCGTTTATCTTCCAATCTGCCTGTCGCCCGTGAGTCCGGGGGAACACGAGGGGATGTTTTGGGGTCTTCTGCTCATGAAGGGGCAGGAAATTCCCCACAGATTTGCACAAGACATGCTTCATATTCATGAGTACACACATAACCAGTATGCCAGGCAAGCAGAGGAAAATTTTAGATGAAGACATGGCCTCTCTCCTGGCAGGCACTCACAGAAATAGGATTTGCTATACAAGATCATGCCTCTGATCTATCAAGACAAATTTCTCTCCTCCAACTTGAGCTATTATCTAAGCTCACACAGAGGGGTTTCTTTGCTATCTGATATATTTAGATCAGTGCGCAATTCACACCCAGTCCCTGAAGAAACTGTACTCTAATCTGAAAATTAACTCGGTGAACCATGAAACTTCTTGTTACTTTTAACCACGGTATGGGRAACGTCATTCCTGCTGCATCAAACCTTYCATTTGTCACTTTTCTTRGTGTTAACAGTATCTGGTTTGTTTYGGATTTKTGCAGTTGACCAACCGTGTCTAAGGAAACTGCAAAGCTGGAGCCCGAGAGCCTCGGGAAGTACCACCAACTTATTTATGAGGGCGTTTGCTACAGCAAAGCTTCACACCAGGTGAAATGACAGGACTGGGGGGACACAGACAGGCATTTCCCTACCCCTGCTCACTGCACCCAGTGAAAGGCAATCACTCCACGAGGCATGGGAAGGGACCCGGGGTCAGCTGCCCCCGGTGAGCCTGGACACGGGCACACCTCGGCACACCTGAGGCACAGAGAGATGGGCTGCAAGTCACAGTCCCGTGTGCCAAGAGATACCTGAGACCCGAGTTAAGCAGGTACTCAAGTTATCCCGGGTTTGGATGCCGAAGAACAGGGCAGCTGATGGATAAAGCAAAGATCAACAAAAACCCCTCGGTGACCTGGCAGAGTAAACACTGCACTGCCCAGGTGACATTCGGAACTGTTCTCTCGCAGGACTGGCTGATTACGGCACGGAGATGGGTAAAAGTGGCCAGAGGCAGCTCGGGCACCCCATCCCGAACAGCAGGCTCCGGCATCAAGAGCGAAGTASGACCAGAGAATTATTTCTATTCCCATCCCCCTCCCCACAAAGCGGAGAGCGGAGGAAAGTCTGCAGCGTTCGCACAGAGCCGGGCGCTGGAGTTGTGCGTGAAGCGAGAGCGAGCTTCGAGAATTAACACGAAGCATTTATAAAATCAGGTTCTGGCTAGAAAAAAAAACAGCCCCCGCCGCTCTGCCAGGCTCGGCGGCACCTCCTCGGGGCTCAGAGCTCAACTTGGAGCACACGAGGCAGCCCCCATCACTTGCAGCCTGCGCGGGGATGTGCTCTCCTCCTCCCGGGGAACGCTCTCCTCCTCCCGGGGCYGGCAGCGGCGGCAGCCTCAGGCCCTGCTAAAAAATCCCTCCCCGCCAGGAAAGGCAAAAAAAAAAAAAAATAAAACAAACCCGAAACCCAGGATGCAGCAGAGGGGCAGGGTTAGAAAGCCCCAAAACACATCGAGCCGCCCGCGGAGCGGGGAGGGCGGACACGGAGCGGGCACGGCGGCTGTCAGATGCTTCGGGGATGCTCCGGGATGGCGGGGCGGGATGCGGGACGGGACGGGACGGGGCGGGGAGCGGCGCGGGCGCCTACCGAGGGTGAAGAAGGGCAGCTCGGTGTTGTCCAGATCGTCTTGCACGGCGACGCGGCCGGGCAGCTCGCTGCGGACGAAGAGCAGCAGGCGGGACTCGGCGGCGGCGGCGGGCGGCGGGGCGCCGCTCCAGCTGATGTCGTTCTCCCGGAGCACCGGCAGCGTGGACACCGTCACCGTCTTCACGCGGCAGGGGCCGGGG
>CADDXX010000680.1:29342-42342 GCA_902810485.1 Alauda arvensis
CAGCGCTCCCGCACAGCCGGGAGGGCTGGAGAAGAGGGGCTTGGGCAAGGGCAAGGGGGATGGCTTGGGAGTGACGGAGGGRAGGGTTAAATGGGGTGTCAGGGAGACGCTCTGCCCTGTGAGGAGGGTGTCCCTGGCACAGGTGGCCCAGGGGAGCTGTGCGTGCCCCTGGATCCCTGGAAGTGTGCAAGGCCAGGTTGGACRGGGCTTGGAGCAGCCTGGGAYAGTTGAAGATGCTRTCTATGGTGGAGGGGTGGAGCTGGGTGGTCTTTAGGGTYCYTTCCAATCCAACTCATTCTAGAATTCTGTGCTTTTTTGGAAATCCCGCTGTCCCTCCCACCTCTCCCCCCATCCAGTTCATTGCCACTCTTTGCTCAGGCTGTTCCTTCCTTTCAGGGAACTGCCAGGGTGCAAGAACACAGAAATTAGTTTCCTGCGAGCTTTTACTAATTATTACCCTCTCCTAAGAGAACAGGCRCCTCCAGCATCCAGGGCACACAGGGATGGCTTGCCATGACAAACCTGGAGGAGCCAAGTTGTGACCTAGAGCAAAGATCTGAGATTTGGTGTTTACCAGCCAGCATTTAAATGGGGGCCAGAAGGATCAATGCCCTGAGGTCTGATCCCAGATTCCTCTATCCCTCCATCACATGGAAGCCTCGGTGCCACCTCAAGGCTGGAGTTTGTGCTTGGAGACAAAACCAGGTGAGCTCCACCGCCGTGGTGTTGCTCACACTCCGGCTCGAACCGCGGTGGAGCCACCTGGCTCTCCCAACGGGAATTCTGTGGATTCGAAGGCAAACCCTGCTCCTGCAAAGCAAACACATCTGACCCGGACCCCAGAGCCCCGTGAACTCCTGCCCACAGTCGGGCGTGACTAACAAAGACAAGGAGAGACAGCCCACAGGAGCTGTGAGTCAGTGACTCACAACAACAATTTCCTACTGACTGCTAATCTACCTGATTTTATTTGTAGATGTACATATAAAAGGAGATGTCAAAACCCTAACAAAGCGCGCTTAATGCTCAGGCTTATATTATTTCCACAAGCTAATTAAGAGCAATTCATCACACGCCTGTTGAGGCAAAACAGCCTTCTGAGATACCTAGGTCATCAAATGTTAAAGCCACTACAAGGGCAGAATGGCAATGAATATGGAATCCAGCAAACAAACAGCTCCAGCCCCATTCCCAGGGGCCATTCCCAGCTCCAGCTTCCAACCTTAACAAGCTGCCGTGGTGTGAGAACAGTGGCTGTTTCCAGCTACAGGAATAGAGAGAAAGCAAGAGGTGCTCACCAGTAAAACAGGCAACTTGTTGTGAAACATTAAAYGTGGGACCCTGGCTCTGTGTAAGTTGGAGGGATGAAGTTTCAAGGCATGCTGGAAAAAAATAATCAGACAAAAAAATGCAGCCCTGTCAGGTGTTTGTTGAGAAAAGTGTCATACTAGAAAAAAGTTTCCATTCCCTTCTTTCTTTTCTTTTTTTTTTTTTTTTTTAAAGAGGGAAGGGTACATTTTGGACTATCTCAGGCTGTTACTGGTAAACGTGTTCCTTTCTTTCTCCTATTTTTAAAATTTCTCCTAGTCAAAGAAGAACCAGCACAGCGGGCATACTCAAAGTGACACACGAGTAGCCAATATGGATACAAAAGAAGTAAATTTTAAATTTACTTTTAAATTTAAATTGCTTTAGAACTGTAAATCCTGAAAAAGAGAAACACCTCTCTCCCTTTGAGGCCCCATCCCTGTTACTTCTATCTCCTTGTAGCCACTGCCTTCATCTCTTTGCCATGAATAGAGAATATTTTGCTGTCAGATTTGGGTAAGGGGCTGAGTTGAGTTAGGAAGGGGATCTGGAGATGCCCACAGCTGTCAGAGCTCTGGGCACTGTTGTTTCTCCTCTCAGTTTGCTGAGGCTCCGGGTGAATTGCTGGGCAGCACATGTTTTAGGTGCATCCAGATTTTCCCTGAAGGGCGTTTGCCATCGAGCAAGGAGGTGAATGTTTTGCAGGGCTCAGAGCTGGAAAGCAAAGGTCAGGAGGCACAGGCTGAGGCTCCTGCTTTGCTGCAGACTGTCTGACTCCTGAGAAATGAGAAAACAGAGGTCCAGCAGCTCTGTACACATCATTCCGTCCTATTCTGCCTYACTTTTAGATTCACAAAGTTCTGCTAACAACTCTCTGCTGAGCAGCACACGGAGATTTTTCCCAAGTCCTCCTGCACAAGCACAGACACGCTTGTGATCTGGGGGAAGGTCAAGGGGAAGGTTCTGCAAACCTCTGCCTGCAAATGGGCACCTTCAGCTCCCGCTCAGTCTGGGTCCTTCCCTGGGTAAATGCAAATCTGMGCTCTCATTCTGGGGAGAAAAGGATTCCACCTGCTTTTTCCTTCCAAGGAACTGAGCCAAAGGCAGAACTTGACTGTTTGAAAGCCATCAATAATATCTGTGAAGGGGAATGTGTTAATCCTGCTTTACAAATGAGGTAACAGTTTTCAATTATCCCCCCTTTTACAACACAAAAGTAAACGTCATGAGCYGGGTTCTGAGAGTTTCACTGGCTGAAAAAAATATTCTAGGAACACTTAGAGAAGTTTTAATTTGGAGAAACTTTAAACCTGAACAAACTGTGGATTTTCAAGCCAATTGCATAGCCCATAACCCAGATTGCCATTTCTGAATGAGGCCTATTTTTAATATCTTTTTCTTATGCTTCGTGGATCCAGCCTTTCCTCGGGGACCCCAGCGCCTGCCTGACCGTGYTTKCGATAGYGTGGGGGCCAAGMAAGCAGCAAAAACTGCAGCTCCCAGCAAAAACACCGGATGGGAATGGAAATTGTCTTCCAAGTGAAAATGCATTGCACTGACAAGACCCATCTGGGCAGGGTGAGAGGGGGGACCTGACGGGTTGTCAGGAAGCACCAGCTCCATTCTCACCTCAGCTGCTGAGTGTGCAGCTTGGGGGCAAATCCCTTCCTTTTTTCCCCCCAGTCTGTTATTTTTATTTTTCTTTCTAAAATCCTCTCTCACGTACAGGAATGCAAGGAAAATAATTCRTTTCTGCCATAATGGGTAAAAAGAGACACTGAGGGCTGTGGAAATTATATCTGYACCGGTCCTGAGCGTGGGGGGTTTCCACACAGAAAGCAGAAACATTCTCAGTAGGAGCTGGGAGCTTCTCCACGGCTGAGAGGCAGCAGTGGGCTGTTCCTGGGTGGAGCAGCCTCTGAGGAGAAGACAGAGCATATGTTGTGTGTCATGCAAACCAGGAACCTTGGATCTGTGTGCCTTATGCCTCCCTCTGCCCACATTCAGGCCTGATTTTCACCTGAGTGGATTTTTTAGCAGGAGCTTTGAGGCATTCAATTTATTTCTTAGTCCCAAGCAGAGCRGTTCAGCCCCAGGGCTATTTCTTTCTTCATGACAATACCCCAAGTGGGATTGAGGCAAGGCCGGGATTTTGTGCCTCTGTGGAGAGCTTTGTGAAGACATTTTGCTGGAAAGTGCTTAAAATATCTGTATGGTCTAAGTTTAAAATGGATGGTGAAGGGAAAAAAAAAAAAAGAAAAGTAATTCTCATTTAAAGGGTCACAGATGAAGCATTCTTTGACTTTCAATCCTGTGAGCTGCATTTCTGGACACCCAGAACTAATGCACCTTTTATTGGCTGGCATAGATGAGGAGGTTATTGCAAAGATACCAATAGCAGCTTTCTGAAGTGGTTTTCAATTGGCCCTATTACTAAAGGCATGTACATACAGCGGGGATCATTAAAATGCACTCTGTATTTACAATACAGAGAGCAATTTGTGTTTGTAATGCCTGTATGTCGCAAATCCTGCTGCTTGCAATCAGAGGAGAAAGTCACTGCTAGAGCTCTGATGTAATCAGTGGTTTATATTTCACCCTGCCAGGGTCACATCAGCATCAATAACTCCGCTGAAGGAGTAAGAATTTTTTATTTTTTTTATAGTGAAGCAAATGGCACAAAATTAATTTTGTTTCATGCTGCAGTGTACAAAYGCTGGTCCCCTGCCACACGGCACCTGACTGTGTCCAGTGACCACAGGGCACAAACTGTGCTTCTGCCAGCTCTCACGAACAACACAGCAGACAGGCTGGGTCAGCAATTCCAAAAAAACCCCTCCTGAGAGAGGAGGGGGAGCACCGAGTGCCCTTTGCAGCGGGGTCCTTGCAGCTGGGCTGGCAGCGAGGCAGCGGCCGCTCGCTGTGCTCAGAGCTGCGGGAGATGCTGCTCCTGRCACAGCATCCAAACGGCGGCTTCCTGACCGCTCCCAGAGAAGTGCCTGAGGGGACACTCTGCCGGCTTTAGCCTCCCTGCCTCGGCAGCCTGGAGAGGCTGAATTTCCTCCTCTCTCCTCAGGTACGAGTGGTTGGTTCGTACCTTTCGCAGAGAGCTGTGGAGCACCAGCTGTGAGCTGGGAAACAGCCCCGGGGCTCGGTTCAGGAGGGGCTGCAGTGGGAACAGGGAGCTGCAAGGAAAGGCTGCTCAGCRTTTTGGGCCCTCCTCACCCAGGGAAGGCTGTGCAAAGGGGTCCATGGCCGTGGCATTTTCTGCTTGTCCTCTTTAGAGCTCCCCCGGGGCTCGCTGGGGTTTCAGCCAGACATTTCTTGKGAGGGGTAGCAGCAGGGTCTCCAGCACGTCCAGGACCAAAGCCACCCTGTGAAGGGGCTTTGTACAGCCTGGGGCTGGAGTCAGGCAGGTACCTGCTGCAATCCCCCTCCCAAACAGCCCCCAGGCAAACCCTCTCCCCAAACAGGCCAGCCTGGCTGTCAGCAGCACCTACAGAGGAAGGGAAAACCTCTTCCACTTCTTTTTTTCCAAGGAAAAGTGGAAAGCAGCCTGTTGCTTGAGCCAAAGCCCAAGGAATGAGGCTCTGCCATCCCCTCCTTCAGAGCCCCATAACCACTCCATCACTGCCTGCCCTCTGCCAGACTCCATGAGCAGCAACAGCCTCCAGTGTGGCTCCTCTCCTTGCCAAGATGAAAGGAACCTTCAATGCATGTAACTCTTGCACTCTACTTAATTAATCAGTTTTTGCATTACAAGTGAAACTTCTTTGATGCATGAAATATTAAGGAGCAGCACAGGGAGGGGAAGGAGGGGGGTGGGATTGGCTTTCAGTGCCTGGGAGATGGATGGGCTGAGGGAGCCYGGGGCTGGGCTGCAGGCAGCACATCTGCAGCAGCACAGCCTGCCCAGCTAGAGAGGTGCCAGCCAGCCAAGGCATTCCCTGCACTTCTTCCCTCTCAAGCAGATGGTTTTTGCTCCATGTTCAGGTTCTACATGCTCATCAAGGTTTGCTCACACAGGCACAGGAAGGGGACAGTGCCTCATTAAACTTGCATGAAAAATAATCTCTGGTTGATTCATTGTTTCTTTTTTTTTAATTTTTTTTCTTCTCTCGTGATGGCTGTAAGAAAGTGACGTGAAATGAGTCTTGGGTGAAAAGAGACAGCTCCGTTCTGGAAAAGCCAGACAGGCTTTTAGTCAGATGAGGCTCTCCCAAAGGATGTGTGAGTAGTTATCTGTGTTAGGGGTTGGGAAGTGCCATTTCCATGCTGAGCTCTGAAGGAGRGAAGGCAGAAATCCGCACACATCAGGATTCAGTGCCACTGTACCRGGTTTGACACCAGAGAGCCACCCTGCTCTTAAAAACACCCAAAYCTCCTTTTTCTCCCAAACCATCACATTTGATCAGAGTCCCCTGGCAACTCTGCAGAGGAGCCCACAGCAGAACCCCGAGTCTTTGCTTTCCACCCCGCTCCTTCCCAGCTGACTCATTCAGGAGCTGCTCTGGCTTCTGGAAAAGAATCCATCAGTTCAGACCTGCSTGTCCTGAGCCATCAGCCCCTCCAGAGCATCACCACGGCCCTGGCTGCCACATCAGGCAGGTGACACATCCCCCACAAACAAATGGCAATGGCTGGGCCTGCACGAGCTGCACAAGGGGTAATAAATGAAGAAATCAGTTAATTATACCCACCACGGAATTTAATTAGACCATCTCTGTTCACCCTGCTTCAGCCAGAATCTCAATTATAAATCTTTATTTTCAAGGTTTCACAGCTTGGACGTAAAAATTTGCTCTGGGCTTAAACGTGACACACAAGGTCTCCTGTTCAGGGACTGCTCCAGTTTTTTTAACCAATCTTTCTTAAAAAGGTCAGGTTGGGAGACCAGATGGCTCGAGGGGAAGGTAATGAAGATGCAGGGCTTTTCTGAAAGAGGTGGCTGGATGAAATTGTGGGCAGCTGAACAGAGCTGAGACATTATTAAAGGCTGCTGGGTGAAGCCACACTCGACTCTCCCAGATCCCAAMCAGGAGTCCCGGCTGCAAAACGCGACCGGGCTCCTGCTGAGGGGCATCCCCACTCCCCATCAGCTGAGATCAAGGGCTGCAGGGGCTGGGGAGAGGGACCCCGGGGCCCCCGGGGCAGGGCCAGGCAGGGGGAGCTCACACACCTGGCTGCTGCACAGGGAATGTGCTCCAGGGCTCTCAGGTGTGTGCGTGCTGCCTCCCCCAGCAGCAGCCACCCTCTGCCTCCTCCTTCTCCGAGGAGGCCAGCTGGGTGACCTGGAGTAGCTGGAAAAACACAAGGCAAATGAGAAACCATCCCACTTTTTAAATTGTTATGATTTTGAAGGTAATTTAGGACCCACCTTTTGCTTTCCGGAGCTGACGGTATTGAAATCCAGTAGTGTGTCTGCTTAAATGTGCTCTGAAATATTCTGATCATTTTAAAATGTCAATAGYGTTACAGGAAAAACAGAAAACTTGTTTACCAGCAGCAGAAGCATCTACAGTCACRGGTCACATCTTCATCCAATCCAAGGCATGCTATTCCACATCCCCTCATTGAGTTAATTAGCTGATTTGCTTTCCRTGCCCCATGCCAAGCCCCCACCTCCCTCTGAGGGGAAGCAGGGATTGTCAGCAGGGCCCAGCTCAACAGCCAGCCCTGGGAAGATGTTCCCAGGCAGTCCCACTGATCATCCAGACCCCTGTCAGCCCATTTTTGGCCCAATACATACATTTTAGGAGCACTGCAGGTGCTGTTCATTTACTACCATGACCACCCTGACACATTAGAATTTTGACATTATTTTCTCCAACACCTGCCCTAATTCCCCAGCTGTTCTGCACATCCTACCTGTCCTAAATTCTCACTGGGCAAMCCAGAGCAGATCTTGGGTAAGCCAGAGCCCAGGACTGCTGATTACATCTTTAACCAGCAGGTCACAGTTAGGTTATTGTCTGGTCACCTCAGAATTTAACCCTTTGAAAGCACTGGCTGCCTGGGCTGTGCCAAATTCCTGCTCAGGAGGCTTTGATGTATGGCACGAATTACTGGTAATAAGGGGAAAGATAGATGGGATGGATTAATCAAATCATCAATTTCTTAAAGCCTTATGGCAGTMCATAAATCAAATTTGGCTGGATGTTACTGGCCCTTTCTCAATGYATAACAGGAAGTAGAGATGACCTGTACATACAGAGCAGGGTGTGGGTTTTTTATTGGTTTTGGTTTTGTGTGTGTGTGGTTTTTTTTGGTTTTTTTTTGGTGGCCAGCTGGGAAACTGATTAAATTATTAAAGAGAGTGAACACCTTTTCTATAAGGAKCATGCTTATGTATTTCAAGCTTCACTATTGAAAATGTGTACACTTTTTGGAAGGTAAAATGTGTATATTTGCACACTAAGAGTCAAATCAAACATAGAACAGCTACTGGTAGAGGCTAAAAAAGGCACATTTTGAGTTTCATGAGGCAGAGACAGGTCTTTCCCMAGCACTGATGACTGCCCTGGGCAAAACTTCCAGCCATTCGGACTTTTTGGGGTTTTGCCCCTTTTTGTGTGCAAAGCAGCTGGAGAGCCTGGAACAGAACACGCTCCTGGGAGCCCAGCAATCAGCATCCCTTCCCTGCTGAGGGACAGCTGGATCCCAAAAGGGTCCTGCTCCATCTGGGCTGRTTCACAAGGAATACACAACAAAGGGCAGCAGAACACCAGTCTGACCATTACTTTATTTCCAGTGGGAACTCTCACTTGGAATCCTCCCTTCAGACTAAGCCCTCCCCCAGCCCACACTGGCCCTTGTTTCTGGCCCTCTCAGAGGCACAATTCCCTCTGCTGGTTTTATGTGTGGCTCACACGAGCCCTGCCCAACACCAGTGCTCCCCTTTGGACCTTTGCTGTCCCACTCAAGACTGGATCCATGAACTCGCCCTCAGACAGGCTCCCTGGCCTTTGGATGTCTCAGATGTTTGGGTGTGAGGTCTTCACAAAATGAGAGTGATGATGTGCCCAGGGTGAGCTGCCCCACAGCCCCAACACCAAGATGTGCTCACCAGAGGGACCAGCAGGCTTCAGAGGTTCCATTTCTGTCCACAGAGACATGAAACAAAGAGATTAAACACCAGGAAAACGAGCACCTATAAATAAAACTGACTCTTTAAACCCACCAAAGCCAGGACATTCATTATGAAACCTCCTGCTCTTCTCCAACACCAGCACAGCAGTGCTTCTGATTTTGTTGACAGCTGCACAGGACAACAGAGCATCAACCTTCCCTTTGAACGTGGCCGTTGCTGTGCCGGGCTGTGGGGAGCCCTCAGCCACTAATTATCAAAGCCCTGCCTTGACCGAGGGGCTGCAGCTGGGGACTGTTGTGTCCCTTCCCCAAAGGGAAATGAAAGCACTCGTGGAACAAGCCCACCTACTTAAAAAAGCGTCTGGCAATGCTGAACCTGAGCCTAAGTGGGAGAGGGTTAAAAAAAAAAAAAAAAAAAAAAAAAAAAAAAAAAAGGAGAAAAACAAACCCTGAGATGCTCTTTATCTGGAGCCAGGAACGGGGGATGCAGCAGGAATTTTCAGGCTGTGCCTGGCAGCGGATGCCCTCTGTTGGCATCTCTCAGAAGCGGGATCCGGCGCGCAGGCTGGCAGCGCACATCGCACATCTCCCCGCCTGTTCACCCCGTACCCCGCACGGAGCAGCCCCCGGGGCCGGGCTGAGCTGCGGGCACGGAGCGAACAGAGCCCTGCCCCTGCCCCGGGCACCCCCCGAGCCGCCAGCGGTGCCCCCAGATGTTCGCACGCCCTGCTCKGTGCAGCGGTGCCAACAGCTGGAGCTGCGGAGCGYTCCCACCTCGCSGGGAGCTGCGGGGGATGCTCCGCCKGCCCTCCCGGCCAGGGGCTGCCCGATTCCCGCAGGGATCAGCGCTGTCAGCAGCTCCGGGAGGAGCAGCCGAGCTGCAGAGGAGCCAAGGGAGCGCAGGGAGGGGGGAGGAAGGCGGTGAGGCACGAGCAGGGGATCGCAGCACGCAGAAACCGAGTTTGCAGACGAGCATTTCTCCTCTCAAGCCCTTGAATCGCATTTTAAAAAATCAATCAAACAAACAAACAAACAATCTAAAACCCACAAAACCCCAAAAGCAAACAAAAAACCCAAACCAAACCAAAACAAAAACCTCAAACATGCAGCATGGGCTCTCCTGGCTCTTGCTGCTGCTACACAGGTTGGGAAGCTGCTCTGCTGTGATGGAGCTTCCCCCTGCCCCACACAGCCCAAAGCAAGGCTGGTGCCTCTGGCAGAGGATGAGCTCAGCACGAGGAGCCTGGAGAAATCTGACAGTTTTAGGGAGATCCTGTGGCCCCAGCATCACGGAATATCCTGACTTGGAAGGGAGCCACAGGAATCATCACAGCCAGCTCCTGGCCCTGCACAGGACACCCCAACAMTCCCACCCTGTGCCCAAGCATTGTCCAAACACTCCTGGAGCTCTCCCAGGCTCGGGGCTGTGGCCATTCCCTGGAATAAAGCATCACAATGCTTCCAGAGGTCACCATGGCACATCTGGAAGGACACATCCTTGCTTGGAGAAAGGCTGGCCCTAAGGAGGTGACCTGGAGGGCTCAGTCCCAGCGTGCAGCATCAGCCTGGGACAAAGAGCCCACCTGGGGACTCCTGCCTGGCTCAGCCCCCACTCATGGCTCACAGGGCTGCTGATTTTGCCAAACCTGCCCACCCAGCCCTGCTTGGTCAATAAACAGGATGCAAATGGCACTTCTGGCCCAAATATCCAGGTGCCACAAGGGCTGCTGCTGCCTCAGGCATTCCCAGCCCAKCCCAGTATGGCTGAGCAGGGCCAGCTGCTGAGAAGCCACCCCACTGGGGAGGTTTGTAGGGACAGGGACATCCAACATCCATCCACAAGGCCACTGGGTGGGACACAGAGGAGCAGCACAGCCATGGTAAGTGTGGGGACAGCCCCAGGGAGGTTCCAGTGCTCAGCCTGGAATGTTCAGGCGGGGCTGCTCGGGCTGTGAGTGTCCCTGCCCTGTCACCATTGGCAGGTGGTGGCTGTCATTCAGTCCTTGCTGAGGAAGAGCAGTCATTCCCAAGGATTGTTCTCCTGACACAGCACGGCCAGGCTTTGGCAGGGTCAGCTGTGCTTTTGCAGGGTCCTGGGGCTCTGGGCAGCACCTCCCTCTGAATTTGGGGGTCCCACTAATGAGTGACACCACTCCTTGACATTCACTCCTTGACATTCACTCCTTGACATTCCCTCCATCAGCAGGGGGAGGTTTTTTAGCTGTAGGTGTTGAACATCCCCTTCTCCCAGGAGCAGAGAGAGGGGACCTTTCAGGCTGGGACTAGAGGTGATGTCTCCAGTTGCTGATCTTTGCCTTGGACACTGCTAAAAGCTAAAAGCAAGAGGCASAGGGAGGGCACCATCTCTGAATTTGCCTTTCATGGCAGTACAAAGYTGTGGTGCCGCTATCCTCAACAGCTGTCTTTAAAATAAAGACAATAAAAAGCAAACACAACAATTTTAGTGAATGATTTGTGGCCATTTTATTGCCAAAGCAAGCAAAAGCAAACTCTGAACCAGAGGAAATCATAAACAATAAATGATCATTATTCCAGTTACAGTCTCTGCTGCACTTCTCTCTGAGGACACTTTGTAACAGATTATATATGGTAAGAGTGGATTTACCCTTGGAGGGGATCTAAGTGCCTCTTTCCTAAAATGAGTTGTAATCTTGTTTTAATGGTAGATAAAAAACAAGGCACAGGCATGGCTTGTCTATTTGTAAGCAGGGGGAAAACTTGTAAATCCAATTTTGGTGTTTTAAGGATAACCTTAAATAGCTGATAATCAGAAAAATGAATAATCGTAAGTAAAACCTGTGAATCCAGAGCAAATACTTAAGTCACTCATTTGAAAGAAACAATAGCAAGATGCACCTTAAGAAAGGCACAGCAAAGAAAATAACAATGTTTATATCTGAAAAAAAAATCATAGTCTTGCCCTGTGACTGAAGTTTGGGCAGTCTCTCAATTGCAAGAAAAAAATTTCAAACCAATTTGGTGTTTCCTGGATAACCTCTCAGTATTACGAGCAGTAAAAGCATCTGAAATCACCTTAAAAGTGGAGCAGGGAATGGTTTGGGTTGGAAGGGATCTGAAAGGTCTCTCATTCCACCCCCCCTGCCATGGCAGGGACACCTCCCACTACCCCAGGGTGCTCCAAGCCCTGTCCAGCCTGGCCTGGGAGACTTCCAGGGATCCAGGGGCAGCCACAGCTTCTCTGAGATGTTCTCAGAGCTTTTTAGGAGTGTTTCATTTATTCAGTCAATCGTCTGAGTAATTCTTCCAGTTTCACCAGAGTTTAATAGCGACTGAAATTCTGTTTCCAATAAAGCCAGACAACCTCCCTTTCATGTACAGAAACCTCCCAGCTCTCCAGATAGATTTTAATTTAGTTAATTCTTAAAGAGCGCCTTGAAACTCGAGCAGCCATTCAAGAAGTTATTGTCCTTTTTTCTCTAACAGCGTTCGCCGAGGTGCCTCCTGACAGAGGGCTCATTCCCCAATTAACATCAATCTTTTTGTGATATCCCAGCCTGGCTGCAGCAGCTGCTGAGCTCGCTGTTGGTACCTGGAGCATCTCCCCAGGCACACCCCGGGCAGGGGAGGAGGAGCTGGGAGTGCCTCTCTGTCAGAGTCCGTTCGAGATCCCTCATTTGCCTCACAACTGTCAACAAAGGGTCTCAAGGACTGGGGCCCCCAAACTGAGGTTCTAGCCTGCACAAGGCGGGGAGAAAGGCTGCCAGGACTTGCAAGTGTGCTTACTGGACCAGAGACTGGGAACAATGGACTAAGCCCATGTTTATCTTGGTTTGTCCTGTTCCTGTGTGTGTGGGTCGAAACGACTTTAAGCACAAACTACCTTCACCAGACCACGCCAAGTGCAGCTGGCTTTGGACAATGGCAGCCAGTGCAGCCAAGCTACTCCCCCACCCTGGCCAAATGCCTCTTGTTTCGAAGAAGACCTATAAGACTGTGCATTTTGGGACCCTATCTTTGTACGTACCCCACGGGAAGAAGGCGCATCTATGGGCTCATCTCGCCTCGAGGATTCCGGCTTTTTTCCGTGGTAGCTGTTGGTCCCTTTTTTCCCCTCTTTTCTCTCTCTTTCTCTCTTTTCCTTTTTCTCTCCATCGCATAACTGTGGATTTGGCACTGAATAAAAGTGCATTGTTGATTTGAACTGGTTTTGTCCCTGTGCTGTGTCTTCTGCGCTCTGAGATCCCCCTAAAACGAACCTATTAGGACTCCGCAGACCYTTGCGGACCCTAACACTCTCACACAAACATTTGTCACCTCAAACGTTTAGGGAATCACCTGAGCTGCACAGCAACAAGAGGGAACACGAGCAGAACACGAGTAACAAACTCCTTGCACAGCCTGATTTCCTGTCCTCGCTTTGCTCGGCTTTGAAGTCYTGAATGTGTTCATAGGGAAAATTACTTTCAGTAAGAATAATATRTATCTCACTTCTTTTGACTGAATTTAAGTGTATCTTTTTCCCCTAACTGAAAAAAAAGCTTGATTTTTTTAATCATATGGATCTGATAATATATTTTCCTAAAATTTCTGGAAGGTTTTTTTTTGTTTTGGTTTGGTTTTG
>CADDXX010000680.1:42663-55689 GCA_902810485.1 Alauda arvensis
CCAAAATGCAACAAAAAAAAGGTAAGAGCATTGAAAAGCAAACTGAGATTGAAGTTAGAAAAATAGCCTATAGCCTGGATAAATATTCAGAGTGTTTCCTAGCCATGGATGTTATCTCTTTTGATACTGAGGTTGCCCTTGGGTGACAGAAGGCAGAATCTTTCCTGGATTTCCATAAATGAGACTGAAAGTCTTCTTTGGCAAAGCTGGGCTGATATTCACAGCGAGCATCCCGGATATTTTTAAAATGGCATGTTTCTGATGACTTAGCATATGTTAGCATGGCATACATTAGCAGTGCTCCCAGGCATTTCCTTCCTCGGCGCAGAAATCATCCCCTCCATCACTGCAGGAACCTCCCTGCTCCTCCCTTCCCCTCACAGGGGCTCTGAGCCTCCGCCAGGGCTTCCTCCTGGTCCCCATCGTGTCCCCGGCTGTGCCCAAGGTCTGCCTGACTCACCCTGAGGTGTGAGAGGAGCAGATCCCACAGCCACAGAGCCACAGAGCCTGTGTCACCACCCCAGAGCAGATGTCACACCCACGGTGGGCTTGGTGGCCGAGTGCCAGCAGCAGGGAGCAGGATTCAGGGACAGAAACCTGCTGGGGGAACTGGAGTGCCACCAGGAGGGGCAGATGTCACACCCACGGTGGGGTTGGTGGCCAGGTGCCACCAGGAGGGTCAGATGTCACACCCAGAGTGGGGTTGGTGGCCATTTGCCACCAGGAGGGGCAGATGACACACCCACAGTGGATCTGGTGGCCAGGTGCCACCAGGAGGGGCAGATGACACACCCACAGTGGGTTTGGTGGCCAAGTGCCACCAGGAGGGGCAGATGTCACACCCACAGTGGGGTTGGTGGCCAAGTGCCACCAGGAGGGGCAGATGTCACACCCACAGTGGATCTGGTGGCCAGGTGCCACCAGGAGGGGCTTCCCAGGACCAGCAAAGCTGGCATGTCCAGCAGGACCCCGGGTGGGAGGGAAGGAGGAGRGCACGCTGTGCTGGAGCCCCCTGCTCTGCTGTGGCCTGACAGAGCAGATGTCACCCGAGCTGGGCTCCTTGCCGTGCCCTGGCCGTGGCAGTGAGCTTTGGCAGCTCCCCAAGGACACACACAAAGGCAGGCAGGCTGTGCTCACCATTTCACACTCGCTCGGCACGGGGTGCTCTGCTCTGGCCGGATCCTGGCAGCAGCACGGGGGCTCCTGGTGCCGCTCCTGAGCCAGGTCCAGGAGCAGGACAAGGCTGGGCTCCTGTCCCTGGCCCCTGCCCATGTCCCAGCACACGCTGTGTGCTCACCGAGCAGCGATTCCAGCAGAAGATGCAGTGCTGTGCTGCAGGCACACAGCAGAGCGGCTCTCCGGGCTGTCCCAGCTCCCTGCAGTTCTCCTGCCCCCGGAGCTTTCCCTGCTCACAGCCCGGGGGTCCATCTGGGATGGTCCAACAGGACCTTTCCCTGCTGTCTGCTGCTCTCTGGTGGAGATGCTGCTTCCAGCCTGGCTGCCAGGCTGTTGAATGACTCCCCCTGTACCTCTTCACCTCCTGACCCAGGAAACCAAGGTGCTGGAGGATGTCTTCGCTTAAAAGTAAAGAACAAGACCCCTAAAACCAGCAGATGAACCCAAGGCTTTTCCTCCTGTGCTCAGATCTCCCCGTGGTGCTGCAGAGCGGCCAGCAGCAGCTGGGATGCTGGCAGGGGTGAGGATTTGTCACTCTGACACCTCCCAGGTGACCACGGCTCTGGCACTTCCCCCTCCTGCCAGGCCTGCCAAAGCTGCAGGAGCCATTTAACCAAAGGRAAAACGTTAAATTAAACATTTTCTCAGTCTGTTTGCAGTGCAGCAGTGGGTGCTGGGGCCACACGGGGCAGTTTCCAGAGAGGCAGAGCCTGGGTACAACCTAAGCTTTATTTACACCCACCTCAGTCTCTTCTCCCAGGTCTCCCCTGAGCTGTCCTTCCCACCCCTGCCTTTGGCTACAGCTTTCAGTCCAATCCAAACCCCAGAATAAAAGAAATTGCTAGGAACTTCTCCCTGCAAAGCTGGCTCTATAAACAAAACTTCCATTACCCCCAAAATTTTCCACTTTCCTTCCTTTCCAGATTGTTTTTGTTTTTTTCCTTGTGATTAATTTCTTCCAATTCTCATCATTCCTATTGCTTCCCCGTGATTCCTCTGCCATTCTCCCACCTCTTCCTTCCCACATGGTGACTCCTGCAGCCATGGAGCTCTGCTGTGGCATCCCCTGGGGTCAGTGATGGCTCCTGCACCTTCTGCCTCCTTACACAACCTGGGATGTTTGTCATTTTTGTACAGTGCAGTATCACTGAGTTTTTCACTTGGAACACAAGAAGCCTTAGATCTTTTATCTGCTCAAGTGCAGCCTGAGCTCACCTGTGCACTCCCTCAGCCCAGGACATTTTACTTTCTGTCTGTCCCAGCTGAATCCCAACCTCTTGTTTTTTCAGTCCATTCCTTCAGTTTGTCACAGAGGTGCTTAAAGAAGGGCAAATCCATGGTCTGCAGGATTCCTGTCCTTGGCACCTTCCAGATAACTGTAAATAATGCATTCAAATCTTTCCATCAGGATTTTTCATGAACTGAAGATAAACTGGTGGGTCTGTAACTCCCCATATTCCCAATACTTTATAAAACTTAGGCTTTTTTTTTTTTTGTCTCTTTTCAATCTTCTGGTGCACCCAGGGAAAATCACTGATGCCTCTGAGACTGCCTTAACCAGCCCTGCRAGGATCCATGGCTTAAATTCACTATTCAGGGTTGGAAAAGCCTTCCCAGGAAGGTTTTCCTGCTTGCCTCTGTCAGTAGCAGCTGSCTTATCACCAGGAGCAGAAGGGATTATGTCCCTTGTAAACATCTTATCCGCTTATCWGTGGATGTCCATTATCTGCCCATCACTCTGGAGCCCCTGCCTYCTGTGGGGTTTTTGTAGCACCAGCTTCCACAGGTCAGACTCTCCCTCACTCCCAAATTTCTGTGCACTCAGAGCCAGCAGCACAGAGGGAGAGGCATCAGGCACAAGYAGCAACAAGGGGATTCTGATGAGATATGAGGGAAAGCTTTCCCAAGGGTGATTGGATGGAGCTTGGATGAAGTTCCAACCCTGGAAGTGTTCAGGACCAGGGTGGATGCAGCTTTGGACAGCCTGGTCCAGTGGAAGGTGTCCCTGCCTTGGAATTWGATGATCTTCCAGGTCCCTTCCAACCCAAACCATTCTAGGACTTTACAACAGGGGTGGCTGAATAGAGCTTGGATAAARCTCCAACTCTGGAAGTGTTCTTGGCTCAGATGAGCCAGGCCTGAGCAGCCTGACCTGCTTTGGGCAGGACTTGGACCCTTCAGAGGCTCCTTCAGTCTGTGGTGTTGCAGTGCAGCATTTCCTGCCCAGTTCCCTTCCTCCAGCAGTGCTTGAGGCTCCTGCTGCATCCCTCCTTTTTGGATTAACCACAGATCCCTCCTGGCCAGGCTGAACCATCTTACCAGGGTGGAGAGGTGCTTTGGGAAGGTTTGAGCATTGAGAACTTTGCTTTTCTCTAACAAAGAGGGCAGGGGAGTAGGACAAAGTAAGAGACAAATGAAAAACCTGTTTTATTGAAAATTCCAGCGTGGCTGTCACTGCTGGAAAGGGATCTTAGACAACAGAGCTGCTTTCCCCTGAAGTCTTTCAGCTTTCTCAACAATRGGAGATCAAAATCCAAATAAGAAGCCATTTTTAAGTATCTGAATATCTTAATGGGAAAGTCTCCAGGAACTGCTCATCTACTTTTATCTGCAATTACACATGAACATTGCAGACTGGAATATTTTCCAGGTGTAAACAGTACAAGGTCTTGTCATCTCCTTTTGCTATCACAGCCCCCCATTTTATTTTTAGTTTTTTTTTAATTATCAGCATCATCAGGGACCTGATGGGGARCACAAGGGAGAGGAATGCCCAGGAAGGGCTGTGAGGGGAGATAATGAGAAGATCTTTGCACTCCTGCGTGCCTGCCTGGCCTCTTATTGACAGAGCCTCCAAGATGCTCACAGATAGCCTYGCTGCAGGTCACAGTTCCCTGAGATTTATTCCAGTGCCATGGAAAAGTGAGGAAGGTGAAGGCAGAACAGCGGAGAACTGAAAGTGTTGCTGTGGGTAAAGTGATTAGAAAAAGAATTTCTTTTTTCATGCAAAAACCTGTAGCATGACAAAGGCTCCATCTCTGGGAGAGGTTTTTCACCAACCAGTCCCCCACCCCTTTGCATCAGAGAGCAGCAAAATGTGCTTGGAAGAGCAGCGAGTTCGTTTTAACCGATAGCATTCAGTGCTTTTTACTGTGCTATTCATCCACATGACAAAGCTGAGAGGGGAGCCCATACTTCTTCCTGACTTTTTATTGCTTTTCAGCCCAGTGGGAACCAGCAGACATGAAAAAAAGAGTGGTTTAACCGCAAAATATGTTTAAGCTCTTTTCTTTTTCTTTCCTTTTATTTTTTTTCTCTTTTTGGCATGTCAGGGAAAAGGAGGAGGGGGAGTGAACAGCAATGGCAGAACGGCCAGGAATTAACAGGCATGAAATTCAACCAAAACCCAGGCACAATCCCAGTGCTGGTGAGCCTSATCCTACAGATACAGGGTGAGGTTTGAAGCGGAGGATTGAAATGCTGGGCTCAGCACGTTATCATAGAATCCCTGAATGGTTTGGGTTGGAAGAGATCTTAAAATCCCATCTCATGTCACTCTCTGCCATGGCAGGGACACCTCCCACTGTCCCAGGCTGCTCCCAGCCCCAATGTCCAGCCTGGCCTTGGGCACTGCCAGGGATCCAGGGGCAGCCMCAGCTGCTCTGGGCACCCTGTGCCAGGGCCTCACACCCTCACAGGGAAGGATTTATTCCTAATATTTAATCTAAATCTGCATTCTGTCAGTGGGAGGCCATTTGGTTATGTCCTATCATTACAKTTCCTGATAAAGGCTGATTCAATGTGACTTTTTCTCTCAAGTCCAAGGATTTTTTTTATGTATATTTAAACATTTAATGTTTTCTAAATTAGAGAAAAAATCCTCTGCTTAGCAGAGCTGTTGCTCATACATATCACACCAGGAAAGTCTAAGAAATAAAACAGTATTTACATGATCCCAGATGCTCCCTTTTTTTGGTTGGTTTGAAACTAAACCCTCAGACTGACCCAAAACATGAGCATTTCATTAACTCTCTGGGAAAAACAAACAAACAAACCAAAGCACTTTACATTTATTTAAAAAAAAATAAGAAAAAAAGAAAAAGTGAATCCTGCCTTTGATTTTGGATATAGTTTTGTGAAGAACAAGGAGGTTTTCAGCAGTTCCCCACCAGAACAACATCAAAAAGTTGTGCCTGGCTGCACAGAGCCCCCAGCTGCCAGCACCCCAATGCCCAGCTTTAATGGGGAGCASAGGAATCTGCCCCTCCAGGAGAGCAGCAGCGGCTCTGAGCAGCACAACTCCTGCCAGCTCCACACGCTGCCCCTGAGTCTTTTAAGAGTTTCTTTTTCTCATAACCTCTCCTGATAAAGTGATTCTCTCCAGCTGAGCCCAGCCTGGCTTCAATCGGGCTTGTTGAAGGCAAACATTTTAACTCTTTCCTTGCCAAGAGCCTGCACAGGGCGGCCTGGGGGCAGGGCAGGGTTTGGAGTGGGGTGGAAAGGAGCCTTGGCTGACTGAAGTCACTTTGAATAATTGAAAGGGCTGTTTTGGGGAAAGATGGGTTATTTCTCTGAGATCGCTTTTTAATAGTAAAAAAACCCTGTGCCTTGGACAGGGAAGTTGGGTGAATCCATCCAGTGTGTGCAGCTGAGAGGGAATTATTGATTTCTTTAYTTTTTACAAACAGTCCTCAGAAGTATTTTGTTTCTTGTTACAGCCCTGCCTTGTTTGTGGGGTGGGGGCTGTGGTCAGTGCCAGGCACAGWCAGGACTGTTCTGTTTTCCATCCCAGCACTGCAGCAGGAATTACCCCTGATCCACGTGTGCAGGGAAAGGCTGCTCTGCTTTTTAATGATGTTGAGTGACTGGGCAGCCACAAGCACTGTCCTCCTCCCCACAGSCCARTTTGGATTTCAGGTGCCCATGCCCATGGCAGTGAGGTTGGAACTARATCATCTTTAAGGTCCCTTCCAACCCAARCCATTCCATGGTTCTCTGATTCTGTGCTTGCTGAAAACCTGGCTCAACAGATGAGAGATGAGATCCTGGGGTACTTTTCTTTGTGGGAGACACAAATAGAAATGTCAACCCTCCCTTCCCCAGGTTGGAGAACAAGAGTAAATGAAGAGTAAATTGCTCAGAGATGATCTATTTTGGCTCAGAGATCTGCTCAGGAACTTTGTTCCTAATGTCTTTTTCCCGACCAGGCAGCGCTCTCCCAGCCTGCCTCCTAATGACCAGCATTAGTTTGCATTAGATGGATTTGTGATGATTTCTTTCTGCCTGGCTGCTGAGCCTGCGAGCAATTCCAACGCCGTCCTGCTCCCTGTGCTCCATCTGGCACCAGCAGCTCCCCTGTTTGGGTTTGCTGCCTCCTCAGCTGCTCTCCCTCCCTCTCATCCCAGGGTGGTTCCATCTGCCTGGATTTTGGGGTCCCTGGGTGCCCACAGCCCCCTGCCAGGGCTCAGYCCCAGCCATTCCAACAGTTTGCTCCTGGATGCAGGATGGGGACTCCCAGGAGAGGGCTGGGGACAAAAGGTTGGTGTCCAAGTGTTGCTTTGCAGGAGCAGAGAAGCAGAGGAGCTGTGGTTCCCCACTGGTGAGCTGCAAGGAAGTGGAACCCCAGGCACAGAATCATGGAACTGTTTAGATTGGAAAAGCCCTCCAAGATCACCAAGTCCAACCATTAGCCCAGCACTGCCAAAGCCACCATTATGTCTGTCCCCAAGTGCCACATCTACACAGCTTTTAAGTCTCTCCACAGATGGTGACTCCACCAGTGCCCTGGGCAACCTGTGCCAGTGCTTGGCAGTATTTTCAGTGAAGAGATGTTTCCTAAAATCCAATCTGAACCTTCCCTGGTGCARCTTGAGGAGATTTCATCTTCTTGGCACTTGGGAGAGAAGACTGACCCTGACTGGGCTCCAGCCTCAGGTACTTGTGGAGAGCATCAGCCCAGGAGAGCTGGGCTGGTCACCCCTTGGGGATAGCAAGGAAGATGTAGGGGTGGGACCAGAGAGTGACCTCAAGGTGGGAACTGAAGCCCAAACCTTGGTCCCCACCCTCACTGTCTCCTCTCCCACCCTGTTGGTGTTATCAGCAGGATKAAGACAGAAGGAAAGGAGGTTTTGGGGAATGTGGCAGGTCATGCTGAGGTCTGTCCGTTCTCCCTGCCAACACGAGGTCACAGTGCCCTCACAGGGTGATAGGAGGTGGAGTTTTAGATTTAGAGTTCAAAAATATGTGAAATAAAGTGAATCAGAACCTCCTTCTCCTTTCTCTCAGCTCCCTCCTGGGGGGAAGTTACTTAGGAGGAGGGGGGCGATTCTTTTGGGACACCAAAACCAGAGGGAACTACACAGGAGAGGTGGGAAATGCACCTTTATCCTATTTCCCCAGTGGCTGACCCACACTGAGGCACTGCCTGCTCTCTCCTGAACACATGTGCTACCAGGAGACAACATCAAGGCTCATCYTGACCATCCACCAAGGCATCCCTGTCCCCACGGGGATCTCAGAACATGCCAGGTTATGCATATTTCAAACCACCCTGTCTCTCCTGGCAGCGCAGACAAGGCTGGAGGGCCTGGGAGAGAAATGGCACCAGCTTTGTGTCCTTCTCAGTGCTTCTTTGAAAACATTTGGTTTCTGCACCCTTGAGGTGACACTTGGCTGCTGTCAGACGTGTCTGATGGCCGAGGACAGCGTGGCTGGCTGTAAAGAGGTGTCACATCAGAGCAGCAGTGACTCTTCTCTCTTCCCACGGCCCCTCCTGGCACTGGGCTAATGACACCACCAGGTACCCTGCCACAGGGAATTGAGCTCCTTGTTTTTCCAGTGAAAATGAACAGAAAGTGCCTGCTGGGTCACATAAAACTGTCAAAAGAACAGTCGGGGCTTCCTGCGAGAGGGATAATAGTTAAGAAAGCTGAAATTCTGAGAAAAAGGGATTATGAATCACCAGTAATATTTACAGTGCAAATCCCTATTCCCTATATTTCCACTTGATTCCTTCTCCTTTCCAGGGCAATTATTTCCAGGAACACACAGCAGAGCCCCATGGTAAATAAACCAAGCCCCAAGTGTGACAGAGCTCATCGACACCTTGTCCTGCCACCTGCTCCAAACAAGGGGGCTGAGAGCACACAGGGTGTCCCTTGGAGGGTGGCAGGGTGTCCCTTGGAGGGTGGCAGGGTGTCCCTTGGAGGGTGGCAGGGTGTCCCCTCAGCTGTGCAGAGAAGCTGCTGGAGGCTTAGCAAAGCATCCCGCACCAAATCATGTGGGGCTGTGAATGTGGCAGAACATCTGGGCGGCTGTGCTCAAGCATCACGATTCTAAATTGTATTTAGGCTTTATATCCTGGAGTTCTGAGTCCTCAGATGGTGCACAGACCTTCTGGGGCTGCCCCCCCTGGGGTTCAAAGGTGGCTGAGCACATGGAGCCGGGCACATGCAGCCCAGAGCAAAGCATTCCCTTTCTGATGCTCATCGGCACTTCTTCCTTGGAGGTGGCCAAAGACAGGTTGGGCAGGTGCCAAGGGAGAGCWGCACGTCCCTGGATGAGAGGGGACTGGGAAGTGGGACAGGGAATATGCAAAGAAGAAGCCAGTGGTGGTTTGTGCTGGGCAGGCGCCAGTTGGAAATGTGAGAGCAGATCAAACACGGGCGGGTTAATGAGAGCACCATTCCCAGGCCTCCCAAAGTGGGGAGAGCAGGGACAGGCTGGACAGCAGGCACTGAGTGATATTCTGTAATTAGCTGGCAAATAGAATTTGATCTTTGGTGTAATTGCTCGGAGTGRTGTCTGCCAGCCCGACCCGCGCGTTCCGCGCCGCATCCCAGCTGCCACAGCAACTTTGCTTCCCTTTGTTTCCCCTCGCCTGCAATTCCTAATCACATCGTTCCCAAATTTGATTGCATCATCTCTGAGCGTTGGTTGCCAGGGCAACCCCACAAAGCCATGACAGGCATGAGATGAATACCTTAGCCCCTTTGAGGACAGGTTATCCGGACRGCCCATCGTCACCCCCGACTCGCATCCCTTTGTCCCTTTTAAACCAGATGTAAGAGCAGGTGAGAGGCTCATCCCTGACTTCCACGGGAGCAGGAGCGATGCAGGGAACYGTCACTCAAATGTTGGACAAAAAGACCTGAACAAATGGAGCAACTCCACATTAGAAGCGGGGCCACCAGCCAAGCCACGCTGCTGCTGAAAGCGCAGAGCTGGAGTGATGGTGGCTGGGCAAATCTGCTATCCCAGACCTCATTCCCTTCCATAAACACAGGGAGAGCTGTGGCCCGTGTGGGATTGGTGCAGCCAAGGGGAATATGTGTGTGCATCTGGACAGGGGCTGGCACACGTGGCCTGTCACACATGGMCTGTCACACATGGCCTGTCACACATGGCCTGTCACAGCTCTCCTGGCCAGCAGCAGTGGATGTGGAAGGCCAGGCTGGATGTGGCTCTGACCAAGCTGCTCTAGCTGAAGGAGTTGAAGGGGTTGGACTAGACAGACTTTAGARGTCCCTTCCAACACACAGCAGATTCTGTGATTCTGTGTCATGGGAGAGGCTTCAGCAGGGCCACCAGAGCATGCAGCTGGTGCTGGGCAGGGTGTGAGTGCTGGGCAGCAGAGCCACCTCCAGCTCCATCTGTCCCCTCTCCTTTGCCATCGACCCCCGTGTGAGGGAGCTTCCACTGGGCGTGCACATCAGTGCATGCAGCATCCAAACTCTGTGTGCACAGGGGAGCCTCTGGGCAGTGCAATCTGTGCCTGGGAGCTCTGCAGGGGCCAGGGTGAGAGAGCTGCTGTGGSCCCTCATCAGTCCTGGCTGTGCCAGGGTTTGGCATCACCCCCAGCCCCAACATTTCAAGCACTTTCTCTCCCAGCAGAGGTTGAAGCCCTCCTCATCAGCATCCCTGCTCCCCAGCCCTTGCTTTCTCCAGCACCACCCTTGTAGCAGAGCCAGCTTTTCCTTTTCCCACCCCAGCTGAACCTGGAGCCAGGACGGGTGYGTGCTCCCAGCCCCCACCAGAGCAAGGCAGAACGATGGCAGATATTGTTTTTCAGGTGGAATAGCTTCCAAAACGCTACATTTGCAGTCAAAGTGCTGTTTGGAATGCATATGAACCACTGCCTGCAGCAATCAGAAACAAAGCCATTAAAGTTTAGATAGCAGTGTTTTTATTTTTAACCAAATGAGTCAGTCTCTCCTCCAGCTCTGAGCAGGAGATGGGGAGAAAGTTGGGCAGGGAGAGTTCAGAAAGCCTTAACCCCAGTGGGACCCTGCTGCAGGCAAGGTTCRAGCAGTCTGCTCTGTTTAATTGCACCCAGAAAAAGTATTTAAGCTGAAGTTTTGATGGCGCCTAGGCAGGGTGGAAATTTTGTTTGTTTCCCTGGATTATAATTTAAAAAATAGTTTCAGGACACCTAATGCACCTCTCTTCCCTCCCTACATCCAGGAGACCTCATGTTCCCTTTCCTTCTCCTGCATCCCAGGCTGGGGGAGCTGAGCACCAATGTGTTTCCCAGTCTGGAAGGTGGGTTTGGGATGCTGCAGCTTCCCTTGGAGCTTCCCTGTTGAGGAGAACGTGCTGAGGGGAGGGAATGGCCCAGGGAGGCAGGGTCTGTGTGCCTGTGGTGTCTGTGTGATGAGCTGGGTGCACTCCCTGCCACACCGAGGCCAGGCTGCAGCTCCTGGCTGAGCACGTCCAGCACCAGCCACAAACTGCATTCCAACACCACCATGGTCCTGGCTGCTCCTCCAGCAGTTTCCCTCTCCATCCCAGCCCGTTTCCAAGGTTCCTATCCCTGTAGCATCTCTAAGGAGGTGTATCCAGCTGTTGAAAAATGCCCTGTGCTCGTGCTGTCATGCTGAGCTCAGCCCTGCAGCCCCAGGCACCTCAGCACATCCCTCACTGAAACCTCAGGCCCTTGTGCTGAATTGGGCAGCAAGTGCTCGGCCACTTGCAGGAGAAAAAAACCTAAAATCCATGGAAAATTACTAAATTACATTCCTGCCTCTATGTATTGGTTTTCCATGCCATATGGAAATTTATGTAAATACACAAATGAGGAAGAGGCCCTGGAGCTCTGGTGAGTTTGCCAGTGAGCCACCAGYGCTCCAAACATTGGCCACTGTTGATGCTTCAGGAGATCAGAGGGAGAGAAATGAATTCTGGCTCCAAGAGWTGTCCAGAGACATGGCTTCTTTTGCTTTTTTCCTACTGTTCTCCTGAAAAGCCATCCCAGCCTCCCCCAGCTGCTCCAGGGATGGCTGATCAGCCCCATCCCAGCCAGGCTCAGAAAACCAGGCTGCTCATGTGCCTTTGGATGCAGAGCAGGGGTTTTTTTGGCAGGCAAATTCTGTTCACCAAATTCTGCATGTGAGGTGTGTGAATTGGTAGAGGAGGAGGACATGGCAACGTTAAAACTCAAGGAATGTGCCCATTCTAACTCTCCACAGCAATAAGGCTTGATCCCACATGGGCTTCTCACGTGACTAAAGTGCTTTTCTGGAAGTAGAGGTTGCAGCAGGAGGCTGAAGGAGAAGCTTAGCAAAAGCTTTATATTATAAATACAAATACAAATATAAATATATACATAAATAAATATAAATATAAATATAAATATAAATATAAATATAAATATAAATATAAATATAAATATAAATATAAATATAAATATAAATTTATTTATTTTGCTTTATATAGGCAAAAGCTTATATATTATAACCTTCTCAATGGTTTGTGGTTTTTTGATTATTTTTTTTTTAAGTTATGGGGTGATAAAAGCTGTTCCTTTTTGGATCCCACACCTTGGGAAACAGGAAAAAACCACCATGAGCTAGGTACCATTATCAGAGTTCAGCTGGACCAAAAGCTCATATCCCAAGTGTGTCTTGAGTAGCTTTTTATACAGAGACATACATTTAAATGTATATTAAAATGTATGTCTGGCTATGTATGCGACTAATTTGTGTATATCAGTTTTAAAAAGTGGTTCACTTATAGAACAACATCTTCCTTTCATTTTCCTTGCTTTTTCTGAGACTCAGCAGTCTTTTTTTACAGGATGAGGGTTTTTAAAATTATTATTATTTCTTGACTCAGCTTGGGAGGRAAGCTGGGATCTGCAGAAGACAGGGAGAAGTCTGAGCAAAATCTTCCTGGTTAAAAAAAAAMCAACAAAAACCAAAAATGCTGCTTCAATGAATAAAAGCTGAAGAAATWCCTCTCAACTACACAATTTCCCTGCTTGTTATTAATTAAGTTCAAGTTCAAATATTTTTGGCATAAACATTAACATTTGTGCTTTGAACATGCATAATGCTTCATATGCTCTGGATGCTGTCAGTGTTTCAAAAGATTTATGTCTTGAGTAAATGATGATTTGGRTAATTGCATTCTGTCCACCCAAATCCATCCTGCAGCTTCACTGGAGTGTGGAATCCACCTTCCCTCCCYGGCCTGCACCGCTCTGTGGTGATTAAACACCTCCTGCCCGTGCCCTGGGGGACAGGGGATGTGTTYCAGTGGTGGCTCAGGGCTGCTGAGGTGACACCACTCACCAGAGCTCTGCCCTCAGCTGGGAAAGGCAGCAGKGCTGAGGCCACAGTGGATGGAGTAGCTGGAGATGGATTTGCTTTTCTGTCAGTGTTGTGCTGGGCAAGGAGTCCATCAGGAGCTGCAGATTCTGTGTGACCAGTGCTTGGCTCCTCAGCAGCCTCTGCCGTGTGTCCTAGGTTGCAATGTGAGATGTGCCCAAAGTCTGTATTCTATTCCCATCTCCATGGGCTGTTGGAGCCAGGTGGGGCAGTGTTTTCCCTGCCCCCTCCCTCAGGACTCTCT
>CADDXX010000680.1:56304-79443 GCA_902810485.1 Alauda arvensis
TCTGAAATGTGGGCCACACCAGGCTCTGCAGCTCAGTTCTTTGGTGGAAGCAGCACTGAACCCTTAAAAGATTTTGAGTTGAGTGTGTAAAGTCACTTTTCACTTCCTTTAGGCTTCTCTTGGCCCTGCAGTGGGCACTGGCTCAGACACAGACAAAGCARTGAACGCCCACAGCTCTGTCTGAAGGGTCCCCTCAAGTGCCTGCAAAAACTGGTGCATTTGGAGTAAAAAAAAAAGACAGAAAAGCTTCCATCAAGACAGATTTCCTTCCCTGGCGTAATTTCACTTCTGGTATGAGTGGAAACAGCAAGTTCCCACTTCAGTCAACAGCTCTTGGGAGGAGTCTGATGTTCAGCAAATGCTGGGGCTCCTTCAGCTCCTCCAGGATCTCAGCARAAACCTTGGGTGTTGCTCAGTGCTGTGAGCCCCCAGCTCTCCCAGGCAGGGAGGGGAAAGGAAGGAGCACAGTGATGTTTGCCTTTTAGCTCTGAGTAGGCCAGGAGCAGGTAAATGGAATTTAAATTTCTTTTTTTCCCATTTTTACCACAGTCACTTGGGTCCAAAGCTGCAGCTGTAAAAGGAAAGACATGATTCTAGTGATTAAAAACAGGAGAATCAGCCTTCAAGGGCTCTCCAGTGGGCTGGGACTAACATGAGTCATCAGTCATGGCGGTGCTGGGGGTATTAATGTACTTTGGGCTAACATTTGCCAGCACAAATACAAAGTAGAATGAATGTGACAAACCCAGAGTCATCCAGCCCCTGTGCCCCAGGGAGTTACCAGAATGTGGAACTTCTGCTGGGGCACGTTTTGTGTTCATCCTCAGAGTTTGTGCAGCCCAGGATGTCCTGCACACAGCTGGTTCTCCAGGWAGGACTGATTTTGCTGAGCTTGTTGCATCACAGTCATGGGCATTTTGGGATCATTTTCCATCTTTTTCAGCTTGGTGTGGCTTCCAACGGGTCTGTGGATGCATGGTGCAATGGCCACAGTGCATTCACCAGGGAGCTGGGCAGATGTGAAAGGGCTGACACATCCAGATGTGCAGGGCTCGCTGACCTCTGCTGTGGAGAGTTGGGAAAGATGAGAGTTTAACAGAGAAGTTTTACAGACAGGTACGTTTAGCAGAAGGCTCTCTGAATGTAGAATYGGTAAGAGAAACAGAGATGAAAGCAAATTTTTATATAGAAGAATAGAAGATGTTTAAAAGTAAGGATTGCTGAGCCAGTTGTTACTGGAGAAAAGACTGAATGAGCTGGAAGAAGGTTTTATGAAAAGACCAAAGGATATGTTGACCACAAACAAAAAAGATGTTTTTACCAGCTAATAATACGTCTCAGCAAAAGCACAGGCAAACAAAATAAATCATGTTTTTACCAAGTAGAAGAATTTTCCACTGCAAGAATGCAGAAAAACAATTTGAGCTTAAAATGTAACAAACTACCTCATAGGATTGGATAGTTACTCACATAATATGGTAATACAAGTAGCTATGATAGGCTATAGGTAAATGTAAAGGTATTGTGTATGATGCTGATTGGTTGTTGTGTATTAAGATGCTCAGCAAAGAAAAATACCTAATGCATTGTGACCAGAACTAAATTGGCTCCAGACTTTAGACTCACCTTTAGCCAGCAGCTCCAGGCTTGGTATCCCCATGACCCCACAACTGCTGTACCTTTGTCTRTGCAATAAACAGCATTTTGAAGAGCCATCTGGAGTCCCACATCTCTCATTTAGGCTCTTACAGGGGAGCTCATCTGTGCATTTGGAATTCTGTTGTTGTTACTCCAAGCCAGTGAGCAGACAAAAAYAAGTCCACAAACTCCCCCCAGACCAAATTCTCAGGTGGAGAAAGAGGATACCTTTTACCATTCTGAAATGCACAGTCCAGGTTGCCCAGAGGAGTTGTGCATGTTCATTCCTAGAAGTGTTCAAGGCCAGATGGATCTCTGAGCAGCCTGGTTGTGCAGGAGGTGTCCCTGCTCRTGGTGGAGGGGTTGGAATCAGCTGATCTTTAGGGTTCCTTCCAACCCAAACCATTCTGGAATTCTGTGGTAGCTCTAGGATGAGCCTGTCTTGGGGTGCAGATCGTCTGTCACCCCGCTGTGTTGGGGGATGCTGTTGAACACCTATGGAACCARGAAGAATTAAAATAAATGTGGGCACTGAGAAGCTTCCTCTGCTGMGAGCTGGCATTTTAGCTCTGGGGAATGACTGCTTTTCCTGGTAAGTTCAGCAGTTTTTGAGGGTAAGGAAACGTGACCTCGCAGAAATTTGCTATTTTATACGTTCCTGCCAGCATGGATCTTAATCAACCAGAAAAACTCAAAATGACAAACAAACAAGAGACAGCTTTGCTATCTGAGGTTCATTAGCTCCTAGCGACCTTTCAAATCCGCGAGAAACCAAAGAGAAATGTTCAGAAAACAGGAGGGCTTTCAAGGCATCTTGCCAGTAATTTCCACTTATTCCCCAGTTCCTACTCAATAATGAGTGGCATTTCTTGATTGTTTTCCCAAGATTTGCTTTTATTTGAGCAAATGCGGGCTGGAACTTTGACCCACACCATACGAGGATKGGAGGCAGAGTCTCCCAAGGGGGATGGCACACACGTTGTGTCTCGCAAAGTTATTTCAAGCCGACTTTCAAGGGCATTGTTGCCTCCATCTGGGAGGCTGCAAATGTGAGCAGAGGGCAGTCTGGCTTGTGCTTGGCACGAGCACACACCAGGGAGCCATCAGCACTCTGTGCTCCAGAGGTTACGTGTGGGTTCACGAGGAGCCAGCACGGACCTGGGCTCTGGAATGCATCCATCACTGGGAAAAGAAAGAAAGGGAAGAGCTGAATGTGGGTGATACGTTCTTTGGGGTGCCCCTGGGCCGTGTGAGCAGCAAGCAGAGCCAGAGAGCATCATTTCATGGATACAGACAGGCCAGGCTGCCAGGGCCAGCTCCTCAGCAGGGGTGAACACGCCCCACCTTTGGTCTACTGGAGTTTACCCCTCTGCACCTGCAGTGGCAGTTTGCCTTCCTGAGGGRTTTTGAACTGGGTGAGGCAGCAGWGARTTCCTTTATGGAATGAAAGACTCRTAGAATAGTTTGGGTTGGAAGGGAWCKTAARTTTAATCTCATTCTGATGTCACTGATWTGGGCAGGGACACCTCYCACTAYCCCAGGYTGCTCCCAGCCCCATCCAGCCTGGCCYTGGRCACTKCCAGGGATCCAGGGGCAGCCMCAGCTGCTCTGGGCACCCTGTGCCAGGGCCTGCCCTCCCTCACAGGGAAGGATTTCTTCCTAATATYCCATCTAAGCCTACCCTCTGTCAGTTTGAAGCCATGCCCCCTTGTCCTGTCACTCCAGACCCTTGTAAAKAGTCTCTCTCYATGTTTCTTGCAGGCTCTCTTTGGGTCCTAGAGGGCCACAATGAGGTCACTCCAAAACTTCTTTTCTCCAGGCTGAGCAATCCCAGTTCTCTGAGCCTTTCMTGAAGCACAGGATCTSTCCTCTCACCAGTCCTTCATCCTGAGACCTTGTCACCTTGTCCAAGTGGAATGATGACAAGAGCATCATTACTGGGGTGGAAAGAGGAGCACTGTTTTAACTATAAGTAAAACCACTCGAGGCCATGTTGTATCTTCTCAGAAAGTGCTGCTCTGCTGGGACCACAGCTGAAGAATGACTGAGTGTCGATGGAGAACAGAGCAAGGCAGACCAAGCATCAGCAGGAGATGAAATGTTCAGAGCAGGCAGAATRAGGGGGCCCTGAGGGCATCTCTGGAAGACGTTTTCTGTGTTTTCCTGACTTGTTTTGATGGGGGAATAAAAGGACTTTTCAAAGAAGAGACATAAGATGTCACACATGTATTTACAAGACTATAGTCCACCCTGACAACCTYTATGAACTCTGTGCATCCAAGAAAGAAGTTGAAGAACTTCTGAAAAGAGATGAAAACTAAGAGATGAAAACATAGGCCAGAGGATAGAAACTCCCTTTCCTCCTGCCAAAAGAGAGCTTGTGGTGGCACCTTGTCCTTTGGGCCTGACTGCAGCCCCCAGCAGCATCACTGGGAGCCACTGAGATCCAGCAGGACTGGAACCAGTTYCAGCCAGGCCCCTGGAGGAGCCCAGSRCTGAGGAGGGATGAAGCCAGAGAAGGYCTACGTCACCCAGGAGCAGCTGGGCAGGATAATTTGCCATCTGTGCTGAGTGGTCTCACCCCAGTGCTGCCGGTCACAGCAGAGACACCTCTGATTTACTGTGGGGAGGGGAGGCAGGGGAGGGGGAGGGACCATCTGTGGTCYAGGCAAGCCTCACCATGGGTGCCTGATCTTCCATTTGTACTGATCCTTGAAATCCTGCACAACAGCCACATGCTTTGCTGTCCCAATGGGATCCTGGTGCAGCTGACCCTTTACTCACCATTGAATGGATTTTTACCTCATCAAATGACACAGACAAYTGTTACTCAACATGGAATGTTTGCACAGCTCATTATTAAGGCACGACAGAGATTACAAGCATTGGCAGGTTGTGATTTTGAACAAATTTGTACACCTATAACTGCTGTCTGCCTTGTGGCCTTGGAGGGGTCACATCCAGAGGGGGCTGAGCTGGAAAGTGCCTGGAATTCATCTGGCACCTGTGAGAGCGTGCACCAGGGATGCTGAGAGCAGCTGTGGGCAGCACAGGGCTGTGAGGGGACAGCAGGGACAGGCTGTCAGGGGTTGGCAAAGGACAGGGGGTGCTGATTGTGCTTTGTTTTCACAGCCAGAGCATCGGGGTGCTCAGCCTGGGGGTCTCCCACCCTGCCTGCCCTGCTGCTACATGGACTGGGATGCCACCGGTGGGAAGTGGGAGGAGATGGCACTGGCTCTGAGAACAGAGGGTAAAGGCTGGCTGAAAGCTGTGAAGGAGCTGGAGAGGAAAAGGGACACACTTTAAAGTCACCTGTAAATTTATAAGGGAAGCCCTAATGGTCTTTAATTTCCACTGTTCAGTGCCTCTCTTTTTCCCCTCCCAGCCTGCAAGACTGGTGAGCAGAGGGTCTTCTGAGCAGAGGTTAATGCTCTGCAGTGCTGGGGGTGACAGGATGAGCCACCTTTGCCTCCCAGATTCCTGACAGCACTGCAGCCCTATAAGAAACCAAGGGGAAAACAAAGAAATGTTGCTAGGCTTCTCTGGACTTGGACTGTTAATTCAAATCTGGCTGAAGGCCATTAGTGTTTTCACACTATTACCTTCTAATGGCTTCTTGCTCTTGGCTCAGCTCTTCCTTGGCAAGTCCCAGCTGTGAGCTTTGCTAGCTGTAGGCTCCCAGTTAGCCTCTTGCTGGGAATCTCACTCAAGATGATGGCTCGTGTCCGTGCTGGGGAAACAGCCCGTGAGCAGCAGCTGCTGTCACACCCTGCTCCTTCCAGCACTGCCTCCACAGGTGTGAGGAGCTGCTCTCCYGCCTCCCTGGGTGCATCAGCTGCTCCAACAGAAGGTGCACTTGTAATCCCTCCCCCCTGGCTGTGCYGCCAGGGTCACACAGAGCTGCTGCTCAACCCGAGGCAGCTTTTGCCAAGGGAGCTGCATCTTTTATCTCAGGAGCTGGAGTCTCTCTGCAATCCATTGGAGCTCCACGCAGAGCTGCAGCTTTGCCTCTGGATTTCGCTGCTGAGCCTGTGCTCTCCGCTCAGGAGCTGCTGAGGGAGCTGTCATGGCACAGCTCTGTGAGATACCTGCTGCAAGGTGTGACTCCTTCCCTTGGTGCACAAGACTTCACACTCTCTAGTGGATGATTTTTCCATTCTCATCCATCAAGACCAGATTTTTTTTTTTTCCCCAACATTTATATCCAGGAAAACTGCAGGAAAATCCCACAGTTTCTTACACCAGAGGTCAAACCAGGTCATCCCTTTGGCCTTAGGATYTATGCTTCCATGAGAAGAACACATCAAAGAGCTGTGTGGGGCAGTATGGCCTTCCCATTTCCTAAAAATCAATAATCCCCAGTGYTTACACAGCTTCTCCTCTGGGATTCAGGAAGAGCTGTTGGACAGGTGGATTAGGAATCAGCCCTGCTGTCTCTTTTCCATGCTTGTTCTGAGGATGACACAGGAGACTTCACTGTGCAGGTCCAGCTGACTGGTGTGAAATTAATTTAAAATTCAAAATGAAAAATTGGGAAGGAAAAAAAAAAAAAAAAGCAAAGCTCTAAGAGTTCCATGGAAAATCAATTACCCAGCACATGAAGGTGACGATGAGAACACTGCTCCACAAAAAAGGGAAAAAATTCCCTGCAATTCTAATCTCTTCTTCCTGCAATTTGCCTCCCATCCCTTGTGATGCTTTAAGAGATGGATGGCTTTCTTTCTCTGGTTTTAGATATGCTTATTGGGGCTGGAGGGCGGAGAGACCAGGAGAGAAAAGACTGTTCCAAAAAATGTAATTAAGGTAATATTATGATGTGAATTACATATTACATTTTGTTTAGAGCTATTATTGGCTGGAATGGCTCTGAAATTGAATTGTGCTGCAGATTCCTCGCTGATTTTMCCCACACTTGCTCACGGGCAGGGATTGCATTAGACCTGGGGAAGGGAAAGTGTGGATGGAGGAGGGGATCCAGCTGGAAAGGAGGGCTCTGAAAGTAATTTCTTCCCATGCAGAATCTTTCATCAGACACACAAAGAACCGCATTAAAAACTGCTCCACACCCATCAAGCCAAACTGAGTTCACCCTGAACTGGTATTTGGGGTGACAGTGAGGGTGTCTCACTGTCCTTAATCAGGGACAAAGTGGTCGCTTGTGGTGCAGGGGCTCAAGGGGTGTTTGCTCACCTCAGACTGGCTGAGCAAGGTAGAGGAGCTGGCACTAAAAGCTCAGAGTCCCCCCGCTTTCACTCAGGGCTGCTCTGAGATCAGTTTGATTGAGCAAACAGCTCATCCATCTCATCTCTGCTCACTCCCACGCCCTGATGTCCTTCTGGGCCAGAGGGTGCCAGCATCCCCACCCAAGGGGTGTGGTGAGAAAGGGGAGTGTGAGGAATTCTCTGCATGGGCAGCAGGACACWGGATCCCAGGTTTCCTGTGGTGCTGTTGATTGTGGCCTCTCCAGCGTCTGATAAAGCTCCTATCTCTTCCCTCCAGTTGGGCACCTGTTTCTTATGCAACCTGTGGGAATGTGATARCTTTGCATTAGCTCCTCTTAAATTGGTTGACAGTGGCATTCAGGCTCAGGAATTATGAGGAAGGTAGGGATGAGAGAGAGAGAGAGAAACAGCCTGCCAGCACAGCCACAGTCATTCCAAAAATGAAAAAATTATGAGATGCTGCTGTGCAAGAAAGAGCCACAGCTGAGGGGTGGGGAAAGGCAGGTGAGAGGACATAGAGCTGTTGTGTGTTGACATTGGTGGCCTCGTTCTGCAAGTCTTTGTTCCAGCATTCAGGTTTTTGTGTCTTTATTCCCTTCTGCACGGAGGCATTGCCCTCTCCCACGCTGCCCCCTCAGCTGCTCTGCTTTGGTGYCTCAGTTTTGAGAGATGAGGATGCTGCTCACGGGGGGGAGAGGTTTGCTGGGTGATCTGATGTGCTGGGGTGGTTTTGGCAGCTGACAGATGTGTCCTGGCAGGGACAGGCTTTGGACAAGCTGCCATCTGCAAAGGCGGAGAGGGAAACTATTTCTTACCTGCTCCTTCCTTAAACCTTCTCCCATCTGAATAAAGTGGGGGGAATTAGAAGGGGATTATCTACCAGCAGGAGAGGTGTAATTCATTTCTGCCACTGTCCGTGTGTCAGGTTTGATTTTAATTTCAGATAATGTCAAAGCCAGATTAAAGCCCCATCATCTAGGCAGGAAAAGAGACCCATCCTTTGCCCTCACCTCCGTGAGCTGCCAGGACAGGGACTGCCATCCCTCCCTCCCTCCCTTCAAGCTCTCTTGGGGCAGGGCATGCCCTGAAGGTTCCTCCATGGGAGGTTGTGCTCCCTTCTCCATCATCTCTGTCCCTGGACACCAGAGCCCCCTGGCCTTCCATAAATGATGCCTGTGTGGTGTCAAGGTGTTTATGTAGGGATAAGGACAGGGATCTGGGAGGCAGAGATGCAGTGTCAGCCGTGGACACTGGGAAAATGAGGTTCCAGTGCACAGGAGTGTGAGGAAAGCAACGAGAGCTGAGGAATGACTGGGTCAGCCGCTAMAGAACAAAGTGAAAACAACATTTGTAGAGCTCCCCGTTGTGCCTGGCTGCTCTCCAGTGCCCTTCCAGAGGTGCCTGCACACTGAGAAAGGGTTATTGGTTTCAGAGGTTTATTCCTGGCTCTGCCAGAGACGTGCAGAAATCAGGAACRCTTAGAACGGCATCATCAGGTGAAAAAGACCCCTAAATTAGACACCTCTCTCTGTGCTTGACAGCTAATGAGGAGCAGTGTGCACGAGGGTGTTTTACCTTTCTGGGAAGTCATTCTTTGGTGGGTTAATGTTATTCCTCCCTCAGCCTCTCCCTTGTGCACGCTGGGTCAGAGTCAGCTCTGCTGAGCTCCAGGAGCCTGCTCCTGCTCCTGCTCCTGCTCCCTGTGGCTCTGCAGGTCTGCAGGCTCGGGTCCTGCAGAAATGGAGCCTTTAGGCTGGGGTAAGGATGTTTTGAACTGCTTTGAGATCTTTGTCTGGGAGGAGAGGACGTGGCTGCTTATCCCTTCTTCCCTGGGTGAACGCAGACACGYAATTCCTGCTTCTGCTCATGCAACATTTAACGCCAAGTGCTTCTGACAAACAAGAGGGGAGATAGACTTTATTAAAAATAAAAATAACATCTCCTGAGATCTGATCAGGCACTGATAACTCTTCCTGGGSTTTGCTGGTATTTTGTTCTGTTTCTCAGCGATCACAGGCGGCAGCAGTGRAGAAATGCTGCTCTGATATTGATACAACAATCCTGTGTGTGCAGGTGGAGGGGGGATTTTGATGTTTATCATGACAATTAATGTGCTACTGCACTCTTTTCATTGCAACTGTATTGAATCCCAGAGAGAGCCAACCCAAACAACCGACTGGGCCTTACCATTGAAAAAAAAATTAAAAATATTATTATTTTGAAATATGATWAAAAATAGTGAATATGAAGGAATTACCCTGATGCTTAATGTGCTTCTTCATCCCTTGTTTGGTCTCTCCATCCTTCCCCAGCTGAAATTCCCCAGCTGTTCCCATCTGTGCCAGCTGTGCCAGCACAGCCCAGCCTGGAGCAGGACACTGCCCTGGGGGGAGGTGATCATCACCTCATCACCCAGGTTTTACAAAATTCAGGTTTTAGAAAATGCAAATAGTTTTTATTTTGCTGCATTCTACCACGTCTGCAGGGAGCTGTGACCGCAAATTTGTGTCCATGGGAAAAGGCCACTTTGCTTTTCCAAAGTACCAGCTTACACTGTGGCTTCCATGTCACCTTTTGGCAACACCAACAATCCATGGAGCAACTCCCATGTCCCAGGCAGTACGGGGGTCATAAAGCAAAGAGAGTGACGTGAATAAGGTCAAATTTGGTTCATCTGGCCCAGCTATGATATTTGTGTGCAGGATCCCAAAGAAACCTGAATCCAGCTCCATTTTTTTTCTAAAAATTCATCATGTTTTGCCCACAAGTACCAGCAAAATCATGTGTGTCTGCCTAAGTCTGCCTTGCCTGKCTGCTGCATGTCCCAGAGCAATGGGAGAAGGGAACTCCACGGGTGGAGGATGTGGTTTGGTGGATTGTTCCTGAGGAAGATCCATTCTATGCCTCAGAGCTCTGCATAAATCCAAGATTTTGAGGATTACCAGGTGCTGCAGAGACCTAGGCCTAGGTTAAAAGCCTAGGTTAAACAGCTGGTGGTGGCTGTTTGGATGCTTCCCGGTGCTGGTGAGAAGCTGGGTGTTTTCAGGCTGGCACTTCCCATGTTCCCATGGGGATGAGAGCTCCAGGATCCCCCTAAATCCCTACAAGGCCTTTGGGATCAGGCTGGGAGTGCAGGAACTGACACCACCACACACCCAGTGCCACTGGACTCTGTTTTGGGGCACATCCCTCCAAACTGGGGGCTGTGAGATGGCAGCTGCTGGGCAGTGGCTCAGCCTGGGCTGGTGGGATGTCTGGGATGCACAGCCCGGTCCGTGAGAGGAGCCTGATGCTAACTGAGTTAGCCCAGGGATGAGCAAACACCTGCCATGAGCCAGCAGAKCTGATTTGTGTCTGGAAAAATCCCTTGTGTACCACAAATCTGCCGGCTCTCAGCGAGACAAAAACAAAACCAAGCAATCCCCCTGGTCTGATTTAAACCAAATCTCTCCAACAAAACCCTCGCGTCTGGCAGCCACGGGGGAGGGGGGAAACTGAGGCACAGCCAACCCCCAGCCTCCAGCCCTGCCCTCCAGGGTTATTATCTCGCACGGCTGCGAGAGCAGAGACGCACGGAGGAGCTGGGAAATGCTCCTATTGATCGGGAGTGAATAATTATCACCCGCTCCCTGCTCAGGGCCTCGCGGTGAGCGGAAGAGCGGAAGCACTAAGCGGGATTAATAACTACTTTTCATTACTTTTAATGCAAACTATTGATTTTAAAGTGTTGTAGGGTATGACAGTTTATTACAATAAGACAATAAAACAGACTATATGAAATAATTGAGAATAATCTCTTCCCTTTTCCTGCACGACACAAGGACATTATGTTCTGTGCATGCGGAGACATTTATGGCAAACTCTATCCAGCAATGGCAGCTTAAGCACTCTATAAAACAGCACTTTGGAGCTGGAGTATTATAAATAATAGGCAATAAAACTGGTAAATGGGGCTTTAATTTGATTCCATTATGTCACGGAATGACAGGAAGGAGGGGGCAGAGCAGGGAGGGGAGGCGACGCCGAGCTCTGTTTGGGAGCCCTGGATGCTCCGTGGGGGAACGGAACAGAGCTGGGCACGAGGGGCAGGTCCTGCCAAAGCCCAGCCCTGCCCTGAGCTCCATCCTGCCAGGTGACAACCAGACAGTCCCTGAGGGTTCCTGGATCCTGCCAGGTGACACCAAGAGAGACCCTGCAGGGCTCCTGGATCCTGCCAGGTGACACCCAGAGAGTCCTTGCAGGGCTCCTGGATCCTGCCAGGTGACACCCAGAGAGTCCTTGTAGCGCTTCTGGGTCCTGCCAGGTGACACCCAGACAGTCCCTGCAGGGCTCCTCCATCCTGCAAGGTGACACCCAGAGTCCCTGCAGGGCTCCTGGATCCTGCCAGGTGACACCCAGAGAGTCCCTGCCAGTGCTGGAGTGGCAGCAGGGACGCTGCTGTCACAGGGCTGAAGGCTCCCTGAGCATGGTCAGGTCCCCAYTGAGCCAGGTACCAAATATTTGGGGTGCTATCCCAACACCTCCCCATGCTGCCAGGTCTGTGACTGCAGGTGCTCCCTTTTTCTGTGCTTCCTGCCCCAAACTGGCCGGAGCTGCCCTTCCCAGCCCCAGCTCWGSKGAGYTCAGTGACYCTGGGGAGGTTCCTGCACAACTTCTACTGATCTCAGCACAAACTCTCCTCAGGAAGAGCTGCCAGGGACTGGGACACACCTGATCATCAGGCTCAAATCATGTATACCCCAAAGAGTGCTCAGCCAAAATGACCACCAGGAAGAGACGGATTTTATTCCTCATCACACCAGAAAATCCAGTGTGAAGGGGGTCTCTGCAAAGCCCCCGGAGAAACCACTGAGCAGGAATGCCCCTGGCACGGAGGGTGGTGTTTGGGATGGGCTGGGGGTGTAGGGACCATAACAGAGCACACAGYCTCTGCTCAGGGCTCCTGGCTCCCTCCGGGGTGCTCAGACAGGGCCATTACCCACTGATGGCTGTGCCGGGCCAGCGATTTGTGAAACGAGCTGGGAGCCCCAGCCCAGTGCTTTCCACTGGAAAGCTGTTCCTGCTAATTGGGCACCTCCTCCTCCAGGCTGGGGAGTATGAATGGCCCAGAGATCGAGGGCCAAATGTGGATAAAGGGCTGAGGAACGCACCTGTTTCATGTCCTGTTGCATGGTTCCCTCCAGCCCATCAGGTCATGTGTGGAGCTCTCGTGCTGTCCATGCGCCCTCTGCTCATCCTCACCCCTCACACTGCCTAAAAACAACCTCAGAAAAAGGGCTCAAAGGCTCTGGCACAGAAAAGCACCTGGGCAGGGGCTGACCTTGAGGCACAGTYGGGTCTTTTCCACTCCCTCAGGTCCTTATGGACCCAGAAGGATCTGAAAGGTGAGAGAGGAGGCAGTTCATCATATCCCTGTGCCTGGAGTGTGAAATGAGGCTGGTCACGACCTGCATGGACCTTCCATGGCCYGCTGGCATCCTTCTAAATTGCTGTGCACTGGCCCAGTTAATGTGAAATTGGAAAGGACTGGAGGGTAGTGAGCAGGAGACCACAGGTGGGGTGGTCACATCTGGCCCAGGCTCACTCCTGCAGGTGTAGCACTGGGGGCTGCCCCCTGCATTCTGCAGCCCTGAAGAGCCTCCACCAGGACAGTGCTCCCCTGGGATGTGCTGTGCCTGCTCCCCTGGATGTGCTGTGCCTGCTCCCCTCCTTCCCACCCGTCCTGTCCCCTCCCAGATGTGCATGCAGTGGCCCCAGCTCCCCAGACACATCATTACTGCTGTGAGGATTTCTGCACAGCGAGGGAGAAGCGAGGCAGTGAAACTTCTTCACTTTGTTTTCAGTTCCAAAAATCCCAGCTCTTCCCAGATTCTTCTGCAGAGAGTCTTGGTGTCCCCTGGGCTTTTCCAGCCTCTTCTCTAAGCATATAATCAGGGCTGGTTTATGAGAGGGGATTACACACACAGCAGAGCAGAGAAGCCCCATTGAAGCGATTTGGAGCTGCTCTATACCCAAAATAAGCAGCACAAGGGGAGGCACTGAACCAACTTTGCTGCACACACAAGAAGGAGGTTTGGGATCTGGATTTTAATGGGTTTTTCTTTTGGTCCCTGGATTCAGATTGCATCAGGATGTGCACGTCCCATCGCGTGGCCCTGAACACTGCTGATGGTATGGAATCACGGAATATTGGCTTGTTGGGTAACAAATCTGATTTYTGTGGACAACAGGATYGTTAAGGTTGGGAAAGACGATTAAGATCATCAAGTCCAGCTGCAGACAAGTCCACTCAGGRCTGGAAGCTTGGCACAGAGGAGACAGACTACAAATAGGGCAGGGAGCAAAAGCACTGGGAGAGAAGGAGCTGCTGCCTGGGACTTGTCATGGGAAAGACTTGGCAGTGTGTGAGGGAAGGYGGGAGATGGGAAAAGAACAGGAGGGCACAGTTCATTCCTGATGCAGGTCCAGGGAAATGACATCCRGGATTAATTGGGGTCTGCAGGAAAGGGGAGAAGATAGGGACAGCCAGGAGCAGGGGTGGAGGGAAGCAGGCTGGCTTTGGGGTAGGGGGACAGGTACACGATGGTCTGTGTGGGGTGACTGCTCCCTCCTCTGGGAGCCCTCCTGGGTGGCTGCAGGGGTCTCTGGTGAGGATGGGCAGCTGCTGCTGCTCCTGCTGGGTGTGAGGTTGCCACAGCAACCAGCAGCATCCCAGGAGGAGGAAGAGGAGGAGGAGGAAGAAAATGAGGAAGAGGAGGCCAGCCTGTCCCACCATGGGGTTTGAGCAGAGAGAGAAAAGCAGCAGGAAGCCCATGGCACTGTGGGCGTGTGGTGCCCACTGTCCCTGACCACGGAGGAGGCCTGGCCCAGCTCTCCTCCTTGACCAACCACCCCAGTTTAGCTTCCATGACACCTGAACATCTTAACATGACTCCAAACCATGCACTTTCCTGCTCCAGAGGGGCACCCATTGAAAAATCACCATTTGGAGACATCCATGAGCTGGGAGAGCTGGTGAGGAAGAAACGCCCTGCTCTGGGTTTACTCATTAACTTTCATTCTTCTGGYACCCAGGAAAGGGCTACAGAGGGGATGCAGATTTCTTCACACCCTTTTGTCTGAGTCGTAAATCTGCCAGCTAAAGTGTTTCAGGAAATAAAGGGYGATCTGCTCGGAATGCACAAACTCCTGCACGCAAGCACACACAGACACAGCAGCTCATYTCAGTGCTTGGGGAAATTGGTTTCATTTCTTTAATGGAATATCTGTACTTCGGCCCAGAACTGCCTTTCCACACCTTTTTCTAGTGCAGCCCTGTCGAACACCTGGAGGAATTAAGCAGTCACCTGTAATTACCTGGCTAATGAGGGGGATTGATTAATGAGGTGGGGTCAGGTAGCTGCTGAGTGGGGCAGGAGGGGCTGAGCATGACCCCATCATGGGACAAAGCCCGGGGAAGGACCCGGGTGGACAGGAGGAGCTCTGCAAGATGGAAGGTGAGACAAGGAGAGAGGGCTTTGCCAGGAGGCTCAGCCAGACTCCCTATCTGAGAAATCAAGCTGTGAAAGCAGTGAGAAGCAGGTGTGAATGGCTTTCTGCCTGCCTCAGGATGGGGCTGGGATGGAAAGCTGGGGTGATGCGGAGGAAGAGATATTTCTGCATTTAGTGTCTCTCCCTGCGCTGGCTCCAGGCCACCCAGGCTGAACACTCACAGTTTGTGCTGAAGCGTTGGAGAACTGAAAGGGCCCGAGGCTGTGCTGGCTGGTCCCTGGCATCTTGCATTTCAAACGCCTTCAAAATGTGGATTTGATGCTTCCCCTTTTATTTATTACATCGAAAGCAGTTTTGCCAGGGGCGCAGCTCTAGAGAGCAGGCGGCTGGCTTTGCTGAGGATGCCAGGAGCTGGGCTGTGGGAGCTGCGAGGGCAGGAGCCCACCAGCAGCCAGCTGTGCCGAAATTTGGGAGCAGAGAGGGGCTGAGGGGAGGCTGGGCTGGGAGGAAGAGTGTGCCGGCCTGCCTGAGGAGCAGGGGGAAGCAGGGAGTGYGATTCTCTTGCTGTGCTCCCCTCCTGCCAGCCGGGCAGTTTCTATCAACGCCAGCAGCTGGAAATGTTCTCTCAGCGGCAGGGACCTGGGAGCTGAGAGTGCAGCTCAGCTGAGTGTGTTATTGGATTATCAGCTGATTAGAGCTGTTAAGAGCCCACTCTTGAATAATCAACAYGGTGCTTTTTGGCTGCTGGGTACCGGTGGGAGGGAAGGAGGCAGTGCAGAGCCTGCCTGATGCTGATTCACAACGAGCCCTCGTGTTGCCATCAGCAGCCCCTGCTCGTGGGGGAGCTGGGATGTCCCACCTGCCCCATCCCATCAGGGCAAGCCCCACAGGGGTTCCTCCTCTTGCCCTGGCACAGCTTTCAATCCATAGGAGCAGATCTGGAGAGTCTTGACCACTTGGGGAGATGCCCTGCAGGAGAAAAGGACTTCTGTCCAGCAAACCAATGTGGTTATGCAGAGGCCACTTTATTGTTTACAATAAGCAACAGTTACAGATTCTAGGATGCACATTCACACCATCACTCATTATTTGATTGAATCCTCTGCTTTGTCCACGAGGCTGGCACTCACCTCTCAAGGCACTTAATTGGTCAAAGTCCATCACCACACTGAGCTCACTTTTATTTGAGTTTTGCATCCTTGATGCTCAGTTTCTCAGGCTCTTCATTCTTATTTTAGCCCTGCTTTTGCCTCAGTGGCCTTGGTGAATTCCTGAGGGTTTGAATAACAAAACTACAGGTGTTCTGGTAAGATGACAAGGAGTTTGGATGGTACATAGAATGACCCAACTCGTGCAAATCCATTGCTACAATGCCCCTGCAGCCTGGTGGTGTGCTGGTACCTGTGGTGTGCTTGATCAACCCAGAGCAAGTACCCAGCGTGTTGGAGACTTGGGCTGTGTGCTTGTGGTCCTGCAGAAGGGAGGCTCCAGGTCCTGTGTGTGGTGATGGAAGAGCTGAATCCCTGCCCTGGCCGATTCCATGGGATGTGGGTGTCCCATTGCAAAAGGAGCTCTCTGGGCAGGGTAAGGGCAGGGAGGCTTTTCCAGTGGTGAAAGAGAGGTCAGAAGCCTAGAGGGAGCTTGCAGTGATGCACTGGAGTGGATTCCTGTTGAGACAAGGCAAGACAGRGGCCCAGGGATGGAGCTGAGTTAGCAAAGATTATGCTGGGAGCATTTTAAATGAAGACAACRCAGTGTTCCCTCTCCTTTGTGTTGAGTACAGCAGCGTTTGGGCAATAGAGCAATAGCAATGTGCCTCCTGGCCTCTCTTTCTCTTTCTTTCCCCCTTCTTTCTACTTTTAAGGGTCGATTTTGCCTGCTGCTGAGTCACAGTTTCCCCTGGAGAACCCTCCTACAGCCCCTCTGCAGCAGGAGTCATCTTGCTGTCCTTTGATGTGGTTTTTTTTATTGCTCCCTGGAGCTGAGTCCTTTTGGTGGTCTTGGGCTTGGATCCCACAATCCAACAGGAACTTCATGRGCCACGTTCTTCCCTTCAGTCACAATGTTCCAGTCCCCAGTAAAGTCAATGGCCTGACACTGATGTGAGAATCTGATATTACAAGGAATAATAAATCACAAGCATATTGACTGTACCCTGGTATTCGTGGGTCCTGAATGATAAAGACTGAATATCCCTCTCTCCAGACCCTCCTCTGCTCTCTGTGCCTCGGAGTTCTAGGACATATTTATTGAGTTTACAGAGCAGTGAAACCAAACACGTCCCAGGCTGGAAGGAGCTGGTCTCAGCTCATGCACAAAAGGGTTTGAAAGAAGAAAGAGTTKAACAAGAGTGTGGGATAAGGGAGAAGAAAAGAARCCATGCATTAGATAACATGATTTATACATGTTCAGTGCAATTCAGSGAGGAGAGCGTGTCCTAATTAGAACTTGCAACCTGCCAAAGGAGGCTCAGACTGAAGACTTCTGCCTCCAGGTTTCCTAGTAATTAGTAATTCTGTAATTACAGAATGGCTTGGGGTCGGTAGGGACCTGAAAGCCCATCTCCTTCCAGCCTGTGCCCTGGGCAGGGACACCTTCCACTATCCCAGGTTGTTCCAAGCCCCATCTAACCTGGCCTTGGACACTTCCAGGGATGGGGTTATTGCCCCAAATAGCCTGATCCTTTTACCTTTTTTTTTTTTCAGTGGTGCCCAGTGACAGGACAAGGAGTAATGGACATTAACTACAGTACAGGAAGTTCCACCTCAACCTGAGGAAGAATTTCCTTCCATGGAGGGTGGCAGAGCWCTGGAACAGCTGCCCAGAGARGTCTGGAGACATTCCAAACTCACCTGGACCCACYCCTGTGTCACCTGCTCCAGGTGACCCTGCCTTGGCAGAGGGGTTGATCCTCTAACCTGGATGGTTCTGTGATCCTACACAGAAGGAGAACWGAAAGCCTCCCTCAGCTGAGCCTCACCCAGAGGTTCCATCTCCCTTCTGCAAGGTCCTTGTGCAGGCACTCCTCCACAGGAACACCCGGTCCCAGCCAGACCCCTCCCCTCTCTGCACTGCACAGAGCCCCGGGAGGCAAAGGAGGATGTGGCTGTGCTGCTCAGAGAGATGGACCCTTCCCATTACACAATAATTAAATTGCCTGTAATTGTGTTCTTGACAGTGACACGCAGGCAGTAAATGATCCCAACATTCCACGCTCCTTCCCTCCTCCCAGGACTCCCCCCTCCTCTGCCGCCCCTCCCCTCTAAATGCTGAATTATTTTACAGTTGATAGTTCCTTAGATTTGCCGACCTTTAAAAACTGAACACTACATGCCTGTTGAATTTTAATCAATTTATTTTTTTCGACTGGAAATGTCAGACTTCTGCACGGAATTACTTGGTGCTGGCTGATGTGACAAAGCCTCAAAGTTCAGCATCTGAAGCCGCGGAGGAGCAGYGCCTTGCGTGCATTAGCACAGATAATTTGCAGGATGTGGAAAATGAGAGCAAGGAGTGAGGGAGCATATATTTTTCATTAGCTTTGGTTTAGAGGGTTGGGGAACCTGCATTTATTTCATCCGGCGAACTCTGGCCTCATTAAAYGCAGACAGGGGCTGCTAATGAGTGGAAGTAAGGAGCTGCAAAGGCCACTAAAGGGCAGGGGGTGAAGTGAGGTCACCAGGGGAGTGTGGAGGTGGCAGAGCTCTGCTGTGCCCACTCTGTGGTACCCAGCGTGGTGCAGGAGTTGCCCRAACCATTTCCCAGCTCCACTGGCCCAGTTCATTGGAGCTCCTTCTGCCCCACGCTGCACTCTGGCCCTGAGGAGCCCAGCAGAGGCTTCAGCTGCTGTGCCAGCCTTTCCCTGCTGAGGGACATTACCCTCACATCAGCATTACCTGGATTGATTGCACGTTCCCCAGCTGGAGCAGAGCCCCTCTGCAAAGCAGGGAAGAGGCTGGATGGTGAGCACAGCCCTGCAGGCTGAGTGCTGCTGCTGGGGAACCTGTGGCAGGGAGTGTGCACCAGTGAGGAGCCTCCAGGTCCCTGCTGGGGTTTGCTGGTTTCCATCCTGACTTTGGCATCACATTTGGGAGCTGCAGCAATGCTGGGGGTTCTCTGCCTCCYTGCTGAGCAGAATTTCCCTCCCATCCCAGGCTAGGATGCTCCACATCAGTCCTGTCCTGCGTCACCTGCTTCCCCACTCTCAGTCATTCAGGCATGAGTTATCACCTTCTGGTCTCCTTCTGTCAGCAGTCTCTGGTGTTTCCCTTCAGTGCCAGAGTCTGCTCCAATCTTGGGCCATGACAGCCCCAGAAACGTGTTTCTRTCCTATTAAAATTTAATTCCTCCTTTGGAATAGAGACTTCTCATCACACACAACCGGATGGATAAATGTTTGCTAAGGTGACAAGGATTGAGTATATTTAATCTTCCTTCCTTCCCTTTAAAAAACTGTGCCCGTCGTTGCCTCTTGGCACAGGTACATTAAAATCAATAATGAACCTTACAAACTGATCTGTGATAAAATATGGTCTGTCCTCCTCCACTGAACTGTAATAAGCAGCTTTTTTCAAACCCRTGCACGTACCTGTGTGCAGCAAAAGGGATGTGATGTTGGTTCAAGGAAAGTTCCAGCAGGCTCCAAGGATTGAGGTGCCTCAGACCCAAGGGTCCTGCCAGTGGCACAAACCAGCTGGAGTTAGAAATGTGCCTGGAAACTGCCTGACCTAGAGGGTCATTCCTTCTTTATTCTGATCTTAGACCTTCTCTGGAGCTTTGCTCTGTGAGATGGAGCCAAGGAACCTTTGGTCTGACACCACAGATCCTCTATCATGACTTCATTTCATTTTAACTGGGAAATGCTCATGGGTGCACATCAGTTCTTCCTAATGGGGGATGAACCAGCTTAGATGAGGCCAGAACTGGAGCAGGACAAGTCTGATGGACARGGATGCAGAGCTGAGTCGAGGTGGGACGCAGGACTGTCACCCAAGGAATGACTGAGGTGTGATTGACACCAGCCTTGCTCTGAAGCAGGTGGAGGCAGACCTGAACTGACATTTATCTTGTCTTAGGTGACTCTGCTCATCRCAAATACGTTGACTCATCTGAGGGAATCTGCTCTTTGTGCTTCCCCTCTCGGTTCAGCCCATAAAATTTCGAGMTCTCATTTTTGCCCTGAAGAAGTCGAAAAAAATTTCTTTGAATGTTGAGTTTTGCAAGAAAGGGAACCATCCCTGCTGCGTCGCTTTTCTTTATTTAGCTCAGAGGTCCTGCTTCTCAAATCCTCCTGTATGAAAAGCCCTCGGAGAAGACAGAGCCTATGGAAAGCAGCCCAGCCCAGGCTTACTAACTATTCATCAGCCTTCCCTTTAAAGGAGGCAAATGTTATTATTCCCTTTGCCAAAAGGGAGTGTGAACACATCTGCTCCTCCACCCACCCTCTTGGCACCCCCTCCCAGTGCCAACTCCCACAGCTCACCCTCTGTCACAGCTCCACAGCCACGACACAAGGCTGTGCTGAAGCGAGGTGCTGCTCTTCCTCTGCAGCCCCTCTCAGTCACTGGGAAGGGCCCCTTCCCTGCCCTTTGTTTCAGGTTAAGCAAATGTCAGGCTCGTTTGGAGGTTCCTCACCCCCCTGGCTGCGCTGCAGACATTCGTGGTCCTCTCCCAGCCGCAGGACTCTTGACATTTACATCCCAGCCAGGCGGGAGGTAATTGTGCTTCTGTCGGGTTTTGCTAATCACCAGTTATGTCCAGCTTCGGAAACAAGCTCAGGTGGCCAGAGTTTGTTTTCCTCGTTTCCTCTCTCACGTTTTCACATCCCCACCTATTGCTGCCTGGTCCTCCACCCTCCCGCCCCACCATTTATCTGCCTGTGGTTGTTTGATGAAACACAAATAAAAACGAAAACTCACAGATTTTGTAGAAGAGATTAGAATAGCCCGAATCTCCTTCTCCTCCATGCATGACCATCTCTCCCAACTCTCCCCATCCATTCTGAACCCAGTGGGGAAGATGCTAAAWCCTACTGCAGAGCTGGTGATGAGGAAAGTCTGAGTTTGGGACCTGCCCCGCTCATCTGGAGCTCCTGGGACATGCTGGGTGTCAGGGGTGGGGTGAGCTCACTAATGAAAGCAGGTTCTGCCCGTTGCGTTTTTCTAGCCCAAACACAACACCAAACCATAAAAAGCACCTGGGCATTTCTCCCTGCTGGAGAACCTCCTGTAAATGGGGCTGTTTGACAAAGGGATGGACTCGGAGGGATCTGGAGGTCCCGTTCACCCGCAGTTCTCTGTGATTCTGCAAGGCTGACATTTGAGGATCAGAGCAGGACTGAAACGGTGACATCYGCGGGGCTCTGCTAATCACAAACTTCGTTCAGATGTGAAAATGAGTTGTGACCAGGGCTATCGATTTCCCTCTTTGTTTTGCTTTGCCGGTGCGTATGCAGATGTGTGTGCCTGCAATTTCAACCTGAAAGGCACCACTCCCTCCTCTTCCTGACTTCTCTGCRCCTCCCCTTCGAAGCCCCAGTGAGGGACTTCATTAAAAAAAAGCAAACTGCAGCAGTCAGGAAGTGCAAGGGGAGGAGAAATCAGAAGAACTGATGAGGACAGCAAGTGTTTGAAAGCTGAAGAAGAGGAGGAGCTGTGGCAGATGTTGCCAGCTGTTGCTCAGTGCGTGGGTGTCACATCAGCCCACCCCTACAGAGGAGAACAAGCCCACAGATTAAGTCTTTGTGCTGGGACCCTGCTGCTGCTGTCCTGCCCTGTTTTAGCTGCCACCTCTCCCCAGGCCGCTGCCTGGCCACGATCCTCATCCCCCGGTTTGTCCTGGCTGCTCTGCTCCGTGCTCTGGCCCTCACTGCTGTGTCCAGTGGCTGCCAGCCAGCTGTGAACAACTGGGGAAAGACATCTTTATTCATAGGACTGGAGCCCTCTAAAATCATGAAATCAATCCAGTCTCTGTTTTGTGTATAAAAAGAAAAAAAAAATCTACTTGTTTTATAGCCTCTCTCTTTTCCCTCTTTCAAATTTGCTTGTTTTCCTGGAATGACACTTTGTTCTATCATCAGAAAGGGATTGCTGACATATATTTTTTCTTCTCCATATTACACTGTTCCCTGTGTAAGTTGTCTTTTACCAGCCTCCAGAAGGTTTTCTCTGAGCTGTCAGGATATTCTGAAGCTCCCCCATTCACCTCACACCCCAGCCTTGCCTATCACGCAAAAAAAAATTCATATGAATCCTTCTGATGCCTTCCTTCCTCTTCTTCTCCTCCCATTGGACCAAGGAATATAATTAAAATATTAAAACATTACTATATTAGGAAAATATAGAACATTAGTTTGAAAAGGAAGGGGTTGTATAGGCAGAAGTGAAAGGCCAGCTCTCCATCTAACCTTAAATCTACCCTACATTTAAACTCATTATTCCATCTTTATTATTTCAATCACTGAATATTTTCTCCCTAAGACTTATCCTGCATCTAACACTGGAATTTTCTGAGAGCGGATTGGTAGCAAAGTGTCCTGTATTGTAGGACATTGTTTCATTTAGTGCAGACAGTGATCTTTTCTCTTTTGATCTGTGCTGGCTCCTCTGTGACCCCTCTGCTCCAACTTTTATTCCTGCTCCTGCTTCCAGCAGTCAGCAGAAGAAAGAGAAAACCCCACAGCTCCTGTGGTTCCAGAGGTGTGACCCTCCCTGCCCAAACTCCCCTGCAGCCCTTCCACCACATGCAAATTTTTACAGCCCGTCAATAAAAGGATCTCGAGGCCAAATGGAAATTGAGCAGCTGCTTAAATTGCTTGAGGGGAAAGAAAGGCATTCAGAGAGAGTTATTATTATTATTATTATTTTAACATTCAGATGAATGACCCAATCGATTTCAGGCCTCTTTGTTGTGTGAGCCCTCGCCAGGAATCCCTGAGTGCTCCAGCTGCAGGACTGGCAGCTCTGCCTTGGATTATTCAGAGCACGGCTGAAGCCCCACTTCTCATTCCCCATATCCCTCCAGCCTCTCTGGGGCTGTCATTTCCCCCATCTCCTGTCCCTCCCAGGCCACAGCATTCCGAGGATTTYAGCAGATAAATAGATATCCCTGAAAATCCCTCTGCACTGGATACAAGGGGAAGAGTCCTGGATCAGGGCAGAGTGCAGSGTGAGTCCTCATCACACTCACAGGGCTGTAAAAAAAAACCTTTTTGGGAAGGGGCAGAAACAACCAGGTCACCAGAGGGGCTTCTCTTCAGCCCATGACAGCAGAGTCCTGTGAGTGTTGCTGTGTTTGATATTGGCCTTGCATAAGGTGATTAATTGATGGATTTTCAGTGTGTGACTCGCACTGCTCTGGACTCCAGTCCATTTCCACTCTAAAGACTTTAACCAGAGACCCCCAGCTTAATTGTAGTAATCAATACTCTGACTGGAGCAAGGCTGAGCTGGCCACACTCTTCTTTCAAAGCCACGTGTGCCATTCCTCATCTTCATTCTCCTTCTCAGTTCCTTGGCCGCTGACCTCTGCAGCAGCAATCAGCCTCTCTGGCCCTGTCATTATCCCGGCTGTAATGATGAAATAATCGCTGCCTGCCTGCAGCATGGTCCCCAGAGCAGATGGCCTGGGGTGCTCTCCAAGCCAGGGGAAGTGCAGGGGATGCAGCACTGCCTGCAGGAGCATCCTCAGGGCTCAGATATCCTCAGTGGCACTGCTGCACAGCCCCCAGGGACAGAGCTGCCAGCAGCCAGGCTTCCAGGAGCCCTGTGAGACTGCAGGTCCATTCCTT